>PVKA01005272.1:0-91834 GCA_004027165.1 Ctenomys sociabilis
GCTCGGAGGACAGTGGTCGCAGTCCTACTGTGGCTGAGTGCTCCTTAGGTGCGGTGAAGGAGCAGCACCGCCTGTCTGCTCTGCACAGTGGTGAGGGGGGCTGATTCACTCATACACATCGCCCCAAATCACACTCAGAACAAGGTGCGTGAGCAAGCCCACTTGGCCGATAAGGGAGAACCCATTTCACAGATGCCCTGGGGCTGAGGCTGCACAGCGAGTGGCTGAGGCCCGGGGAAGCCTCCAGGTTTCCTGTCTGGACTCAATGCCCAGCAGCCTCTCCTCCTGTCTTCTTCACTCTGCCTCTTTTCTGGAGGCCTGAGTGACTAGTGCTCACCAGACAACACACCCATGAGCC
Organism: Ctenomys sociabilis; assembly: GCA_004027165.1. Classification (NCBI taxonomy): domain Eukaryota; kingdom Metazoa; phylum Chordata; class Mammalia; order Rodentia; family Ctenomyidae; genus Ctenomys; species Ctenomys sociabilis. The sequence continues at coordinate 359 of PVKA01005272.1, forward strand.
TCTGGATGCAAAACTGAGGGAAGGGTCTAGATTTGAAGAGAAAAGAACACTCACACAGAACTTGTCAGAACCCTAAGATAAGACGTCTCTTGAGCACTGGTGGGTGCCCGGTGCAGTGCCATGATCGGGATGCACTGCCCTTGTCCAGCTCCTCCTGAGGTACTTGCTGTCTTCCCTGCTTTACGAAGAAGGAAACATTTAGCATCCTGAGGTGTTGAGCACACATCAGCCAGTGTCCTCATCCTCTCTGGACTCCGAAGTCCTGCTCTGGGCCATTGCACCATACGATTCCCAACACTGCCTGAATTCCCAGCTCCACAGTGGGAGAGAGACTGCAAGACGGACATTTGTCCTGGGGGCGAGATGGACAGCTGCCCTGGGAGATGACAGACAGGTTCACTTGCACATAGGACACCAGTGAATACTGCTGTCCACAGAAAGACCATCACTTAAGGATGATCTTTTACGTTGGTCTCTGCTGTAAAACTTAAATATGAGAAGAGTGCTATGGACATTCAAGTCTACTTGAAAATATTTTCCCTGAGTAACAAATACACTGTTTGGGGACACCATGAGGGGTGAGTGTCAAGCCCAGCTCTTCAGAAGGTGCCAGTTCTGCACTGGTGCAGAGATTGAGGAGCTGAAGACCACTGCCAAAGTGGATGTGTGGGGTAGCAGAGCCCAGGGCTCCGCACCAGGAGCTGGGAGGCACAGGCTCTGTCCCCTCCTTGATGGCTATGTGTGCCCGGCCCCTTGCCTGAAATGTGTGTTGGTCCAGAGGACATCTCAGGTCTCTCGCTCTGATGCTCCTTTATGTGAGCCTCCTCACAGCAATACAGGAAAGAGCAGGGCTCATGGGAGGCTGAGGGAGGAGAAGAGGAGGAAGAGTTTTGTCCCTGACCCTGCAAGTGGTCACTGCATGCCAGGTGCTGCGGGCACCTTGTTCGCCTCTATCATCAGTTGGGAAAAATCCCCTAAATAATAAAATCACAACCAGTGGGGACCTTGACAGGCAGCCCAGAGGCCACTGCCCATCAGAGGTCTGGCTCATCAGCAGGGCTCAGTGGCTGCTTGAAGCGATGGTGCATTATGGTTTGCACTTAGAGCTCTGGTGACCAAGGCCCTTCAGCAGGATAGGTCTATGTGCAAGGCGGTGCCAGGAGGAGCTCTTTCCTTGCTTTACCCATTCCCCTGGCAAATGCAAGAAGTGGTGTCATCTCTGCTGGCAAAACAATCTGTGGCTCTGGGAGGTTAAGTGACTTGCTTGAAGCCACACAGCCATAATGAAGCTGGAGAGCTTCTGCTGCCTTCCAGGGCCACTGACTGCCCAGGCCTGGCTCTCCCATACTTGTTCGCTAAACCCTTTGCATCTGGGCATTCTGCACACATGTCAACCTGCAATGAGCAACTGAGGAGGACACACAGCCTGGCGCCACTGCGCCACCTTCTTACCTCATAGTCTGCAAAGTGCCTCCTCACAGCCGCGTGGCCTGCCTCTCAGGGCAGCTGGAGAGCAGAAGGAGAGAGCGCTGCTTTGAAGAGGAGAACACGGAGTCGCTAGGGAGACTGAATAACACGGATCTTTTAAGACCCACTTGCTGCCCCACTCACATACTCGTCTAAGTCTCTGAGCACTTGGGACATCATTTTTCAGAACATGATGTCATGTGTTTTAAGGTGTATCTGGTTATTTATATTTGTATTGCAGAATGGTCAACAGAGGGCCTTCCCAGACAGATATTACTGAACAGCAGCTGGTGTTTCCTTAAATCTGCTTCCAGGACTTGCACATCACTCCCAAACAACTAAGAATAGTTTGGCCAACTCTAAGTTCAGAGCCTCCCAATGGTCATTTTCTGCCTTTGAAATGTCAGGACAAGCATTGTGCCCGTGTCTGAGCTGACGATCTACCACGCCCTGCACTGAGCTTTGAGCCTTCCTTTCTGATGTGCAGTCAGTGCTCTTGGATACATCATGCCAGGCTTTCTTTTAACTTCAAATAATTCATTTTAATTCTTAAAACACCAGTGATGCTAAAACCACACCAATGTCTGTGGTCAAGATGTGTCCACATGCCAGGACCTGGCCAAATGAAAATCCTACTGGTCAAGCAAAAATACTTCTTCTTGCAAATGTCTGGAGGAACAACAATTATATAAGGGCTGAAAACATCTTAATTAGAGAAAATTTACATGAAAGGAGGGTGCGCCAAGGCCGGCCACTCTCCGGCTCACGGGTCCTCACAGTTCCTCCAGCTCTTCGTTTTTGATGAGAATGGTGGGCTTGCTCTTAGGTGTGCTCCTCCTAAGGCTAAGGGCCAGGCGCCTACCCAGCCAGCCCTGGCCCCGGGGCCCGAGTCCGCAGTGCTTTCCTTTTCTTCATCCCAGAGTCCAGCACCCTCCTCATTGTCTGCATCCACCGCTTCATCACCATTCAGCCCACGGCTGCCTCCAGAAGCTCCGCCATCCAGATCCTCTCAGACCTCACCAACCAGCTCTGAGGCCACAGCCCTGGCCACTATTTCATCATCTTCTTTTTCAGGGGCTTTTCCAACTTTTCCCCCATAGTCACACATGAGTCTTACACGGCTGCAACCATTTTATTTGCCTGGAAGTGCTTGTCCTTCTTTTTTTTTTCTTTTATAACTTTTTTTTGTCTTTTATTTATTTATTTAATATAGGATCTTGCTATGCATCTTGGACTTGTAGTAATCCTCCTGTCTCAGCTTCCCCAGAGCTAGGGTTATGGGCATACACTACCGTGCCCAGTCTAGGTGGCCAGCCTGGCATGCCCAGGGCTCCGGGACTAGCACAGTATGTGGTACTGGGGATTGAACCCGGGTCCTTGTGCTTGCCAGGCAGGCACTTACACTGCTGAACTACCTCCCCATCCCATGCCAGGCTTTCTTATGATGCTTTTTCTACAATCTATACCTATTAAATGCAATTTTCACAGGCTGTATATGAGTGTGTTATACAGTTACACCCTGACACACATAGGTTTGTCTAGCCTTGTATGTCATATGTGTACACAGGGCTGTGTGGCCTGTGCTTTCTTTTTCTATCCCAAGAAAGCACATATAGCACAAGGCAAGGCTGTGGTAGTGGTTCATTCCATCACAACAGGGCATGAGCCCTCTAAACATATGGGTGGAATAGAAGAAAACAAATATCAAGAGCTACATGGGGAAAGCACAAATAAACCTGAAGCTCCGAAGAAACAAAGACCGAGCTACAGATCTGAAGTTAAGGCTGCAGCTGTCTTGTGGGCTTGGATGCATGGGAGGAGCCGAAGGGCCTTCTCTGGGGCTCGCTGTGATCCATGTGGGTCCAGACTGTGGGCCAGGATGTGGGCTCCGGGCCAGCGCACTAGTGCCTGCACTTGCACTCCAGCACTTTCTGCATGTGTGCTACGCCGTGAAGTCTGTTCAAGGGTGTTCCTCAGACTCCCGTGCTAGGAGCAGGGTTCTCAGTACGCTGGTAATGGGAAATGGGGCAAAGCCTTTAGAGGTGAGGCCCAGTGGGAATAACTCTCCTGAAGAGGAAGTAATGTCATTGTCTTAGGACCCTCGGTTGATCTGGCTGCTCCAGTGCCTCTGGCTTAGTCTTGTCATATAATTCAGGACCTCCAGGAGGTAGGCCTGAGCTCTGAAGACACGTAGAAAAGAGGGCTCCAAGAGCTGCTGCAGGAAGTGGAGGAGCAAGCTGGTGAGCATGCTCAGTGTGGTGGAGAGAGAGCGCACGCTCAGTGTGGTGGAGAGAGAGAGCACGCTCAGTGTGGTGGAGAGAGAGCACGCTCAGTGTGGTGGAGAGAGAGCACGCTCAGTGTGGTGGAGAGAGAGCGCATGCTCGGTGTGGTGGAGAGAGAGCATGCTCAGTGTAGTGGAGAGAGCGCACGCTCGGTGTGGTGGAGGGAGAGCGCACGCTCAGTGTGGTGGAGAGAGCGCATGCTCAGTGTAGTGGAGAGCACGCTCAGTGTGGTGGAGAGAGAGCGCACGCTCGGTGTAGTGGAGAGAGAACGCACGCTCGGTGTGGTGGAGAGAGAGCGCATGCTCAGTGTGGTGGAGGGCACGCTGCGAGGGCATGGTGATGTACCAGAATTGTGAGTCCACCGCTTCATCACCATTCACACACCATTGTGCACCACTGCCAATTCTGAAATTTCTCATCTAGCCTCAATTACCAAATCTGCCCCCTTGGCATATTTCTCTGGGGCTCTGGGGTAGCAGAGGGCGTGGCTTCAAGAGGAAGCTGTGCTATTTAGAGTTATGTGCCACTTTATTTTCTTCCACTTTTTGAGATAAGGTCACACCACGTAGTTCACACCGGCCTTGAAGTCTCTAAACTTACAAGAAGCCCAGGCCGGCCTTGAGCTCACTGTGCTCCTCCTGTCTCAGCCTCCCTGGCACTGGGGTTACAGATGGGGGCCACTGTGCTGGGCTGCCCTTGTATGTCAGCTCCAGAACTGCTTCTCCAGTCTGAGTCTGAGGGCGTCTCCCTGTGAAGTGGGAACTTCGAAGGCGGTGGCCTGGTGGATGCTGAGGCTGCTTGGTGCAAGGATCGACCACGACGCCTGTGCGGAGCCCAGCAGCAGGCCTGGCCCCCGGCGCCGGCACCTCGACCTTAGCCCCGAGCACGCCTGCATTCTCTGACCTCCTCCTCCCAACATGGTCCACATCCACCTGGGCCTTTAGCCAGCACCACTCGTACCACGGTTTTTACAGGTGTTAAAAAATAAATAAGCCAACCCCAAGAAAACAATATTCCCCACCCCCTGGGAGTTTGGGGAAGACTCTGCAGTCCTCTGTTCCTGATCTCCACGTCTCATGTCCTCATCCGGTTGGGTTTCTTCATGTGTGGACTTCTTAGTGGCTCCCAGTACCTCTCAAAATCATCCACATCCCTGTGTTTGTCATTCAGCTCTTTGATTCCCCATCCGAACACTGCTGCTGCTGCTGCTGCAATCACAGATTGGGGCCTTCCCCAGTTTGTCCTGCTGTTTCGCTACCTTCTCCTTTGCCAGCAGCCCCTGAATGGGGTTCTGCATAACTCTGCGTGCCATTCCTCCATCTGTTAAGGTCCCTGCAGGATGTCAGCTCTTACACGAAGACTGTATGGGGGACGCATTCTCACGACTGATGCGATCTCTTCCTTATCAGAAGTTCAGACCACTATGCCTATCAGATCTGGCCCGTTAATAACAAAAACTTTTGTGTTCAGAACAGTATTTTTTTTTTGTAAGACTGCAACAGGAAGAGGGTAAAACAAGTGAATGAAAACTTAACATTGCATTTAGTGAATGATTTTTTAGAGAAGTCTAAGCAATATGCTCTTAAGAATGGTCAGGGAGACACGTTGCTTACTAAGGACATGGTTAGAAAACAGCATAAGATTTCTGAAATACCAACACTAAACTGAATTGCTTCTGCCTTAGATTCAGAATTTGTTGCAGATCTGCTCCAAAGAAGTCATGCTGTTGGGCACAATTCACCCTGGGCCCTGCTTTCTTATGAATAAAAAGTAGAGTTGTAAGTTGGAGCACAAAACAACAAACAACACATAACAGGATGCCCAGTTAAGTCTAAATTTCAGATAAACACCCTATCATTTAGTTCTTGTCCTACAGTTGGTCTTTCCCATAGAATTCTTCACCTGAAATTCCCGTTTGACCAGGCATCCTGCACCACACTTTCTCTGGCCACGTTAAACAAGAGGACTCTTTAATGCTGCCTGAGTCTACTGCAACCACCTGTGGTCAGTAGTGTTTTCAGTGGGGGAGATCCTTGCCCACTGTCAGCTCTAACTGTCCAGGTTTTGGCCACATTACTGCCTCCTCCTCCTCCTCTTTCCTGACTGCCCTATCTAAAAAGCTCCACTTCTTATCCTTCAAATCTCCCTCTCCAGGCACTGCACAACTCATTATCTTGTGTTCTTTTCATTATCTGAAAATATCTGATCTGATCTACCCGTGGGCTCATGGGCTCGTGGGCTGGTGTTGTTGTCTGCCTTCCTTATCTCCTGAGAGAAGGGGATTACCCTCGGCATCACCGCTGGGTCCACACACTCAGCGTGGCACCTACAACAAGGAACGCTTAAAACCAAATAACACAGCTGATGTTCGAAATAAATTCTGTACCCAAGGAGGCCCAAGGGAGGAGAAGCTCAGCATGGGTGAAGGAGGCCAGAGAAGGCTTCTGAGAGAAAATAGCGTTTTGGCAGTGCCACGAGGGGTGCTTGGGGTGAGGGTGGGAATAGTCTGAACAGGCTGAACATTCGCAAAGCCGGTGGGACTCCGTCCTCCCTGTCCTCAGCAGGCCACTGGGAAGTGAGCATGGAGGCGAGCACTATGTCAATGTGGAAGACTCCTCAGGAGAGCCTGACCCCTTCCCCCCTTGGCCAGAATTTGCTCACAGAGCATGGGAAGGATTTGGCTTGGTAGGGCCCATGACTGAACACACGATCTGCATAGAACAATGTGAGACGAGTACAAAGAGAAAAGAACAGAGCATTAAATGTCACAAAGTGTGAAAATATTGCTCAGCTCAGAGCACAGAGACCTCAGCTTGTAGGACATAAAGAACCCCAGCAAGATTTTCAGAAGGTGATAAAATAGTAAAGATGGGAATTGACAGCTGAAATTTTAGGGGATCATGGCATACAGTCCACTTCCTAGTTTTGCAAATAAAGTTCTATTGGAACACAGCCTTAACCATTTGTTAAGGGTCCTAAAATCTCTTAGGACTATTGTTGAAAATACAGTGCGGTTCCTGTATCAATCAGCCCTTGAAGAGCTGCATGTATCTTTAAGAAACTCCACTGCAGGGCCAGGGAGATAACACAGTGGCACAATGCCTCTCTGGCAAGCACAAGGTCCTGAGTTCAATTCCTGGTACTAAAAATAAATAAACAAATAAATGTAAAAAGAAAACCAAGAATCTCCCATTGCAAAATGCCGTCAATTATACGATAAAAATGATTCAATTCACATGGCCATTATGTTCATTAATTCTTAAATACTTGAAAGGATTTGCATATTCAGGCACTAGGTTAAATGCTACGACTCATATTTACAATACTTGGGAGTACCTGGGCTCTGTCAGCAGCTGCCTGCCACACTTACCACATATCATATGTGCATGGTTCAGATGCCACATGTAGGACTCTGCTGGGGCCTTTTGAATGGAAACTAAATAGGAAAAATAGTTATAAATATCCACAGTAGCAAGTTCGGCTCTCTTCCTGAAAGTGATATCTGACAGCTAGAAATCTGGTGTGAGTCTTAGTCCCCAGCAACGGCACCAGACGCATGAACATTGTGTCTAAGTTTTCCAGTAGCTCCAAAAATATCTGCTCTTACCTTTCCCCATATGGCTACGGGAACCCTATCCTCTGTCCTTGTCACCATTCTAGTCCTGTCCCAACTCTCAGCTTCCTTCTGGGAATGAAATAAGCTTTCAGGCTGATGCTTTGCGTATGGTTTCTGGGGAGCCTCCTTCTGGAAACAGCGAAGTCTGTGGTGGTTTCAAGCCCTGGTACGAGCAGGGGTGTAGCGCCCAACCTGAACACAGGGATGATTCCTGGGAGGTTCACTGTGTGGCGTGGTGATTGTACTTAATAATAATTTAGCAGGAAAAGTTGCAGCAAGTAGCTCTGAAATGTTCTCAACGCACCAAAATAGTGTGTGTGAGTCATGGATAGGCCAGCCAATTCAAAAGGTCTCCATACAGCAAAATGTCACACTGCTCATCAAGGGATGTGACACTTTTATTTTCCCATTGTACCTGAATAAAGCTGGAAGTAGGCTGGGAAAAAAGCCTTAAATTTCTCCCTGCCCCCAGGGAATTGAAAATCTCTTTGCTGTAGTTGACCGTGCAAAATTAACTCAAGAATTATTCACCTAGACTCCCCTGCACTAGACACTGGAGTTATAGAGGAGGTTTGTTGCTTGGGAGTGAGCCATGCCCAACCAGTCTCCTTGCCAAAATAGACTTAAGAGTCCCACACAGCCATCAAATTACAGTGGCAGTGGAGGAGTGACGGTGATCTTTGGGTGCCATGGATGCCACATGACAGGAACCTGTAGCAAAGCCTCCAGTGGAATCCAAAGGAGAAACTGTGTCTGGGGAGAGGACCCACAGGAAGAGCCGGCGGGAAGCCCTTGGAAAACGGGAGGTCCTGAGCATCTTCCTAACCCGCTGTAGACTGAGTGGAGCTGAAAAGCTCCATTGCAGATTCCAGTTCCCTTCCGATGTGTCGCACAAGGAAGTAAGACCGTGGCCTTTCTTTCTGTTGCAGCATCGCCTTTCCCCGTGTGCCCTGGCCAGTCACTTCACCTTTTGAGCTTCCCATTTCTCACTCATCAAATGGTGCTAAGAATATCTTTGCAGGGATTTGTAGGGATCCAAGGAGACAATGTGTGGGAAAGTGCTTTGCAAGCTCTACAATGCAAGGGATTATTTTCTAATTCTGGCCACCGCCCGGGGCCACTCCCTCTTTCCCTTCCCCATTGCCCGTCCAGATCTGCTCAGCTGATGCAAGCTAATTTTAATATCCTCTGCTGGCAGCAAATCACACAGGAGATCAAAGCCAGACATCAGTTTTCAGATTTTTCCCAGATCCCATGAGCCCACAGCCGAGGTCAAGGTGAGCAGTAAGAAGTCCAACAGAGAGATGGAACATACTGGGCCATCCATAATTCTGGGTGCTTTCTCACTCATGTGATGAATGTGAAGACGAGGATAAGGACAGATCTTACGAAAGTCACCTAGCTAGAGAGTGATGCTGCGGGTGGCTTGTCTACAGCTGAGCTGTGGATTTCTGTGACTGCCCAGTAAATCCAGTAGGGATTTATAGGGTAGATTGGATCTATCAACCTGCTGCAGGCCCTTCTCAAGCCCTTTAGAAACCAACAGAGGCAGTGCTCTGCATTTGGAAGCTGCTTAGCCTCATGTGGCTTTGCTCCTCAATCCTGTGCTCTGATTGCTGTGCTTCCAGGCTTAGTGTAATTGAATCCCAGGACTCTGTCAGTGGGAGCTACTGGGCACTTTCCAGAAAAAGTCAATCTGCCAGATGGCAGTAGGTGCCAAAGTTCTGAAGAATTGTCCCTCAGAGTTACGAAACCCCAGGACCACGTTCCTTGTACTTCCCCATCATGACATCGCTACCAAGGAGTTCAGACACAGTTCCTGCAAGGCAAGGGTCCTTCTAATTTGGCTGGGTGGAACTTCCAAGTGGGTCATTTGGGACAGCAGCTGAATCTGCCCTTGGGAGGGAAGCATTCAGGGTGGACCATAAGGCAGTGCTTAAGTGAACTTTAATGCTCTGATTTCATTGCAATTGTTCTCCTATGAAATTGCATTCAGGTGTTTGCAAAAGTTTCTCTAATCTCATCTATATTTTATGTATGTATGTATGTATGTATGTATGTATGTATGTGTGTGTGTGTGTGTATGTATGTATGTGTGTATGTATGTATCTGGTACAGGGTCCACAGGGTCTCACCACATAGATCAGACTCGTAGTGATCCTCCTGTGTTCAGCTTCCTAAGTGCTGGGATAGCAGGTGCGTGCCGCCAAGCCCAGAATCAATCCTGTCTCAGCGCACCCTGGGGGCAGGGCCGGCCCGGCGTGCTGGGCCGCTGCATGTGCTCTGCCTAGGCAGGTGCTTTAGTCCCATCTGTATTAAAAGAAACATGGGCAGGCAATCTGCAGTGGCTAGGAGCAACAGCAACCCAACAAATGGTGCTGTCCCCGTGGGGTGGCTTCCTGGTTTCACAGCCCACTGGCATCTGGGACAGAGGGAGTCACGAACCTCCTCTGGCCTCAGCCTCCCCCTTTGGGACAGAAAGACGATATCCCTAGGAGGAGTGCAGGATGAAGGGCAGCAAGAAGGGCAATAATGAAGGAACTCGACAGCGGCCGGAGACCCTGACCCACTCGGGCCAGGCTGGTCACACCTGCACATTCCCCTAGGGCTGGCTGGGGTGCTCACCACACCAGGGCCTCCCCGCCAGGGTTTACAGCGATGAGAACAGAGTGACCCTAAATGATTAAGAATTCTGAATCAAAAACACCTGCTCCCCAGCAGCTGGCGACCATGTATTGCAGCTGGACGAAGCCTGCTGGTGCTGCAGTGCCCCGTGAGCATGCAGAGTTTGTTCTCAGTGCCTCTGGGAGCCTCGCCCTGTGTGCACAAAAGGGTGTGCAAATGAGCACGCATGTTCACATGCACACTTTCTCTTTTGCTGAGAGAAAATGAGGCATCTCTAGCACTGAGAGTCTGGTCTCCAAATTTTATCCACTTATGCACCATTCAGCACTCTTGTCACGTTCAGTGGAGAGACGCCAGTAAAAAGTTAAAAGTTGATCACTCATGAGGTGTGCATCTGGCTTCTAAGATAGGGCTGTGTGTGGTCGGTTCTCCAGCCAGCCAGTGTAGAGAGAGGCTTCCCTGGCCTAGAGTTCCCTGCTCAGCAGGACACACATCCCTGGACACTGCAGTCACAGGCAGAAAGGACCTTCATGCAGGGTCTGCACCTACTTTGTCCTGGAAGCCACAGGCCCTCTCTCACTGCCATGGTCACACGCTGCTGACCTCTGGCCAACACTGGATGAGTGTGAGGTTGAGTGAGTGCCTGCGAGTCAATGTGGACTGATTTGATTTGATATTTATTTATTTATTTATTTATTTATTTATTTATTTATTTATTTGCTATAGGGCCTCACTATGCCACTTGGAGTCTTAGTGATCCTCCTGTCTCAGCTTCCCCAGCATTGGGATTACAGGTGTGTACCACCACACCTAGTTTCTGGGCCAGCACAGTGTGCCTGAGGCTCTAGGGCTGGCACAGCATGTGGTACCTGGGATCAAACCCAGGTCCCTGCGCTTGCCATGTAGGCACTTATGCAGCTAAGCTCTCCCCAGCCCAGAGTCTGTTTTGTTTTTTTTTTGTTGTTGTTGTTGTTTTTTTTGCCTTTTTGAGACAGGGTCTCACTGTGCAGTTCAGGCTGGCCTTAAGCTCACTTTGTAGCTCAGGCTGGTCTCGAACTCACAGCAATTCTCCTGCCTCAGCCTCCAGAGTGCTGGGATTACAGGCCTGCGCCACCATGCCTGGCAGAGTCTAACTGTTTTGAATTCATTTGAAAACCTGTGTTTTCTATGCTCTTGCCCAATCTCAGAAGGCTCTAGTTGAACCTGCCGTGTCACGCAGCCAGGCTGGGCTGGGCAACCCTTAGATTTGCATTTCACAAGTCGTTCTTAGATAAAGTGAAGGGAGCAGCTCCCCCTCCTGGGACCCGAGACACCGTCCTTCCCAGCCTTCCACCCTGAGAGATCCTGCTGACGCAGCCCTGGAGCCTGGACACACTTTCATAGGCATTCAAAAGCCTTTCATGAGGCAGAAAGGGCTGTGTGGTTGCAAGACTCCTTTAGCAATAATAAATTTGATTGCAGGATGAAATATTACAGAGAAAAACAATACATATATGCAAATACGGACTGTCGCCCATGGGCTCCCTGAAGCTGCATGAGGACTAGGAAGAGGAAGTTGCCCACATCTCTTCCCCTCATATTTAAAATAAGGAGTCCGGGGAAATCACCAGTGGCCATCAGCGAGGAAAGCAGCCTGAGGGGGCCAGCAGCTTCACGCTCCTCTACACCTCAGGCCACCTCAGGGTTGGGGGAGCGTAGGAAGCGAGCCCCGAGCCCAGCACCTGGGACCCTCCCGCAGCACTGGGCAGGACCACGTGCAGTGCCTGAGGGCCTCAGAGCTGCTGAGGGCTGTTTGCCTTGCTGATCAGTTCTCTCTCAGGAAGGCTCGAGGGGCGGCAGTGAAAACCTGTGAACGTGGATTTCATCAAGGGAGCGATTGGCCTTTGCCCACTCTGCCTGCTGTGGGCTGAGCCTGTCAGATCTGATACCAGAATAGAGACCTTGAAAGTCAAGAACACTAGCAAGAAAGGGCCCAGGGCTGCGCTGCTCGCAGGTGCGGGCTCTCCATCTGCACTTGGAGTTTGAGCATTAACACCTTTATGAATTTGTGCATATATGTATTGTCATTCTCTGTAATGTTTTCATCCTGCAATCAAATTTATTATTGCTAAAGGAGTCTTGCAACCACACAGCCCTTTCTGCCTCATGAAAGGCTTTTGGATGCCTGTGAAAGTGTGTCCAGGCTCCAGGGCTGCGTCAGCAGGATCTCTCAGGGTGGAAGGCTGGGAAGGACGGTGTCTCGGGTCCCAGGAGGGGGAGCTGCTCCCTTCACTTTAACAACGACTTGCAAAATGCAAATCTAAGGGACGTCCAGTGCCATCCAGCCCAGCCTGGCTGCGTGACACAGCAGGTTTAACCGGAGCCTTCTGAGATTGGGCAAGGAGCATAGAAAGCTCAGATTCTGAAGCCCTGGATTCAAATCCAGATGCTGTACCACAGGAGTTGTGCAACCTGGGATGGGCAAGTGAACTTTAGAATTTTTTTTATGTGGAGAGAATTTAGAGTAATCTTAAATGTGCAAGCAAAAGTCAGCACGAAGAAAGTTTTACTGGTGAGCTTGAAAAGATAGTGCGGTGCTGCAGGCCTTTCCGTTCCCTTGTATGCAGGCTCTTTTAGTATGGACCTAAGAACTCATGGCTAGGCCATTGAAGATGATGCTGAGGTCATAACAGGTGTGTAATACAGCTTTGGGAGGCTTTTAATAACTTCAGGAGGTGATAGGACAGCTTAGTGCATGGACCTCACTCCTCTTTTCAGGCCAGAGACTGTCATGGGTCAATAATCTGAAATGTTTATTTTTGCCATTTCTGCAACAACGGCTACAATGCAAGGGCATTTTAGATTAATGGGCCAGACAGTGGGGGCAGGTGGCAGCACTGCCTGAAGTGTCTTTTGTTTCCATCCACTCTGTATACTACAGCGATGAAGCTGGGCCAGCCTTTCGGTTAGGGGCCTTGCCAAGTAGACTGGAAACTACATAAAATTTGGGCTTTGTTTTAGTTTTGGTAGAAATGGAATACGTCAAGATGTGTGAGCCGGTGGAATTTGGAAGGGCCTCAGACAACGCCCTGGTTGTGTGGTCTGACAAGAACTCAAAGCAAAACAAATGCCAGGACTGGGAAAGACCTGAAGTGAAACCCAGAACACAAACAGCCACTCACGAGGGGGACCGGGAATGGAGGAAACACTGGGAATCTGCTCCTGGATCTGACCATCGGCTCAGGAGCGCGGAGTGGAGCGAGTCTAGGATACCGACAGGTTCTGTACTCTCCCCAAGACTTTCACTCATGATTTTTGTGGGTCTCACACTCAGTGAACGAGGACAAGCTAGCAGAAGCGTGGCAGGAACTCAGATGAGAGAAGCAACGGCTCCCTGTGGTAGCTCTGCACCAGAGGGGTAGAACTTCCTCAGAAGCAGACCGGCTTGGAGAGACTGAGCTTAACTCTAGCCCAAGAGCCTGAAAGACAGCATTCTTGGGGAAAATAAAGCCAAAGACTTCTCTCTGTGTCACTGCATGTCCACACAGGTGGCAGGTAGACCTCCGATCATGTAAGTCATAAGGAAGGCTCAAGTGTGTTACATGTGTTCCGAAGAATTCTGTGTAAGAGTTGGTGAGAAGTCCCCTTGGATAGGAGCTGCTATGAATTAAGGGAAAACTTTCCTAACGGCAAGCATTCACTGATTCAATTGATATTCTTGGTCTATGACAATAAATCAAAGTGACAAGAATGCTTGTCCTCCTGAAGTTTACACACCACTGTTTAGCAACATTCACAGCGTTCTCAAAACAGCTAGAGAAGCTTATTGCTCCTGCTTTGCAGATGAGGAAACTGACGTTCTACACATCACCAGTCTTAGTTGTTAAGTGTTAATGGCTTTCCTTCGCTACATTACCTCCTGATAACATGACCACAACCACACCAACAGACTCTTGTGTGGGTCTGCATGCGCCCACAGTGCTCATGAATAGGTAGGTGTTTCCCTGATTGAGAAGTCAGCCCATTGCATTCTGAGCGCCCGGCCATTGCAGCTTCTCATTTATCCAAAACTTACTTATCGGACGGTGTCAGCCGTCAGACACATTCTTGTGGCTATCAAACAAGACACAGCCTTTGCCTCACCAGGAGTCTAGCAGGGAGGAAAACCTAAGACATAAGCGGCCATCACAGCAGAGCCTGATAAGACTAAGACAAAGGTTAGCCTGGGGTGCTCAGGGGAATGTGGAGAACAAATAAAGTCTGAGAACAAGTGGTGCTGGCCCGACCTGAGTCTTACCTAGCTGGACTGGCCTGGCTAAGCAAGGAGAGGTGGGTGGGAAGGGACCAAAGTGCCCAGATCAGAGAAAGAATGACATCTGGGACATGAAAGATACTGCAGGGTTTAAGGAGTTGGTGATGGAGTGTGAGAGAGATGTGTCTGGAAACTGACTGTGCTTGGTGTGATATTGTGTATATATACTCATAGGCTGGGGAGTACACTGAGAGATCTGTGAGTGAGCTGGGAAATCCACTTCATAGATCTTGGCCAGCACTTATTCAAAATAACAAAATAATGAGATGGGACAGCATGGAAGACAGCAGGCAGAGCATGGAGAGGAAAAGGAAGTAGTGCTTCACAAAGCACAAGAACTTGTGGACGTAAACTATGGAGGATACTGAGTCCTGGTGGGAAGCTGGGGAGCCGCCAATCCAGTCTGCACCTGCTAGCCCCACACAGGTGCCCTTGGGGGTACAGATTCTCTGTCCTTTCGGGAGACAAGGGAGGCCATACAAAGGGGTCTGCTCAAGTTCCCTTAATATTTTCTACATTCCACAGTCCACATTCAAGAGGAGGGAGGGAAATGAAGAAGACAAAGAAGAAGTGCTCTGCGCGTGTCCTGGCTCCCAGGCGTGGGATCAACATGCCCTGCAAGCACAGATCAACAAATACAGAAATTAAAAAAATCCAAATCTCAAAGGGTTAGACAGATAGACTCTAGGGGCTGGGGAGGTGGCTCAGTGGAATAAGCGCTTCCCTGGCAAGCACAAGGACCTGAGTTCAATCCCTGGTTCCGCAAAAAAAAAAAAAAAAAAAAAAAGACAGGTAGACTCCAATGTCAGGGTATTTCTGATAAGCAGTCAGCATTTCCATTTTATAAAAATGAGGAAAAAAAGATCTGCACACTGAAGTCACAAAAGATTCCAAGAAAGTCTGGGGCTGATGAAGAGTCCTGGGACTCCACTGTGGTTTTCATCAAATGAGTCACCCAGGTACCAAGCCAGGGCATGGACGTGAGTCAGGGACACACCCTGGGCTGCACCTCCATCTGCTTGGCCTCTGCAAGGGTACAGTCCCCAAGTTCCTCTTAGAGTCGGTTCTGCACCTTCTCTTCCAGTTCTGTCTCTTGCTACTTTCTGTGCTCTTTGGTTTCTTCCCTTGACTGTGCTTCTATTTTTCGTTTCTTGGTCTGACCATCTTGAGCTGGTTAAGAGGCAAATGAAGTGTCTACAAAATATAGCTTTAAAGAGAAAAAAAAAATTATTGTTTCCTTCCTGTTAATGACTGACCCACTTGCAAAGTGTAAGTCCGAAAGCGAATCAGCAGAGGTAGCTTCACAAATTCTTCTTAGTTAAATTATCCAAACAATCCAGGTGTCAAAGATTGAAGAGACTGGTAAAGACAAGTCCAAATTCAGTTTGGGCTTCAATTAATTTGGTGTCCAGTATTAGGAGAATTAGAAGAGTGTGTTTTGTGGATCAGTGTGCATGTTTATCTGGGAATAAACAGAAGTTGACGCCAGAAAGGACAGGCTATCTTCGAAGCCCTAATGACTTGTCCTTCTTGGAGAATATTTAGCTCTTCTCTGTGCTGTAGAAATAGCTACTCTATCGGGATAAACCGACATAGAATCATAAACTTTTTGAACTTGGAAGAAATCTTAGCAATTATATGGTCCTGAGTTTCTCAACCAGTTTCATATAGATGAGACGATAAAAATTGGCACACCTGGCCTTTATGTAGATTTAAGAGGCCCCTGATGAGATTCTATGCTTTTTTTTTTTCTCATGGGCTAAGAAGATTTTGTTAAAGTTAATTTTCTCTGGTCTTTGAAGCCTCTTTTGTGTGTGCATTTTCAAATAAAATGCAGCTCTGCACACACCATCTGAAGCCACATTTGCAGAACTTGGGGGTCACTGCTGTAGGCCACACCCCTTTTCACAGAGCAAGAGAATGCAGACTGGAAAAGGTGAGAGACGCCTACGCAGGTCCAGCCGCCATAGCCCTGGCACAGTGCAGGAGGCAGGAGGATCGCTGCCGGGTCGAGGCCAGCCTGGGCTACAGAGTGAGCTCCAGGCCAGCCTGAGCTGGGCATAGTGTGGCCCTGTATCCAAAAGACCAAAAAATGAAAAAAAAAACGTGAATGGCAAGAGATCTCTGGCTACTCTGAGCCGAGGGCCTTGCCAGGGGCTTTTAGAACATGCCTTCATTTCCATCCCCCTGTGCTGGCAGCCCCGCAGCTAGTGCTCGCTGCATGTGAGCAGAGGGACATTTGTTCACACAAGCCGCACCAAAACAAAACCGCTTTGCTCAGTGTCCAGTGCTCCTCCCTGTTTGCCTGCCTCACCCCAAGGACCACGGAGAAGGTCGTTTTCTGAGGCTGCAGTGTTTGCATGAGAAGCCCTGAATCATCCTGTGTCACAATCGGAACCATTAAGCCAAATGCCATGTCATCCCCAAACAGGTTATTATGGCAGGGCTGGGCCGCTGGGTCACCGGGATCCTCCGGCTGGGTTTGTTTTCCAGCTTGACCCCGGGGAGCTCGGCCCTTTGCAAACATCAGTGCTTAGAGCCACAGGGACATAGCTTGACTTCATTCAAACTTGCTTGGAAAGGACAGAAAGAGAACAGAACTACTGATGCCGCTTTTCAGATTATGCTATTAAGAGTGCCTTAGGGAGCATCAGGCCTGATTGAATCTGAAAAATAGGAGGAAGCAGCAGAGCTGTGTCTCGAGACTCTGGGCCTCACCACGAGAAGCAGCGTGCTGCGCGGGGAGCTGCGCTTAAGCCTGGGTGTCCAGTGGCCAGAAAAAAGCTGGAGCGCTGCTTCTGCTCCCCACCTCCACTTCTTCAGCAGAGCTGCTTTGCTCCAGGCCACTGCCCTGCAGGTGCTGCCTTGTCATTGGCAGTAATAACTGTGCAAAGCAGGTACTGCTAGCTTCACGTTCCAAGCAGACAAGACGTAAGGCCACGATTTCCATCCACAGTCGATCTGTCTCCACAGAGCGTCCCACCTTACACCCCTCTAGAGTCAGTCCACATTTCCTGTTGCTTCTTGGAACAGTGTGTGACCTTACTCTCCCTCTGTCTTGATTTCTTTATCTTTCTACTTGGACTGGCAGTCTCTGCCTAAGAGC
Organism: Ctenomys sociabilis; assembly: GCA_004027165.1. Taxonomy (NCBI): domain Eukaryota; kingdom Metazoa; phylum Chordata; class Mammalia; order Rodentia; family Ctenomyidae; genus Ctenomys; species Ctenomys sociabilis. The sequence continues at coordinate 17,746 of PVKA01005272.1, forward strand.
CATTATTCTGGAAATATTAACATAAAGCACCATGGTAAGCCTTCAACCAGTGAATGGGTTTTATTATTATGATGGTGACAGCTAAGCTTTAGGAGTTCATTTAATTATTTTCATCTTAACATAGAAAGGACAGGAGAGGGGTCAAGCAATTAAAGGACATTTATTCAATGCTTTGAAGACTATATAAGAACCCACTCAGGACTTTATTTAAAAATGTTAATTCCCCAGGTCTGACCTCTCAAATCCCTTCAGTGCTCAGAGCATCCCTGGGTACTGGTTATGCAGAGAACATGTAAAAGGGTCCATATAATCTCAGTTACAGAAAAAGCCTGGGCGCATCACTCAGAAGTAGGTCATTATCATGACCTTATCATCAGTAAATCCACAACTGGCCTAGACATTAAGATGCCTGGGCCTCGAGACTCAGATTTTTCTCATTGACCTTAGTCATCTGGAATTTCTTATAAAGATCAAATCTCCATTCATAATTTCATGATCGGAGACACTGGGTCATTGTCAGTCCTTAGGGCCATGCTGGTTTTAGGACTGGTCATAGGTTACAGTGCACCTGACCTCAGGGGAGATTCTACTAGGGCAGGTCACCAGGCTGCAAGACAGCCAACAACTCGTGCAGTGTTCCGCTCGAAGCTGGCCATTCTCAAAAGCAGGAGATATGAACACACCTCATCAGTTCCCTTATCACCCTAAATGAATTGGTGGCTCATTTTGAGACCATTGGAGAGTGTTTTCAACATAAAGAGCAAGGAAATCCCTGTGTTTTCTGGGTGAAATCTGTAGAACAGTGTTGCATGCTCAACAACTTGATGTGGGGATGACAGCTGGCTCTTTATTAGAATCTTGGGATACCCCAAGTTCTGGGGTCTGGGAGGTGAGGGAGGAGGGTCTCCACTTCTGCCGGTAACTTAGTAACTTGGTAACTTAGTGAGACCTTGTCTCAAAATTTTATAAAATTTAAAAAGGTCTGGGCACTTGGGCTGTTTCTAAGATTTAGCTATTAAGGGCCGGGGGTATAGCTCAGTGGCATAGTCACTTGCCTGGTAAGCACAAGGTCCAGAGTTTGATCCCTGGTCCACAAAAAACAAATAATGGTAAGGTTTAGCTATTACAGACTATACCGCTACAAACATTGGTGTGCATATATTGCTGTGGTATGATGCTTTTAACTCTCTTGGGAAAATACCAAGAAGGGGAATAGCTGGGTCAAATGGGACCTCTAGTTGTTTTTAGGCATCCCCACACTGATTTCCACAGTGGTGGCACCAGTCTACACTCCACCAACAGTGGAGGAGGGTTCCTTTCCCCCACAGCCCCACCAGCATTTGTTATTGGCTGACTTTTTGATAATAGCCATTCTCTCTGGGGTGAGATGGAATTTCAGTGTTGTGTTAATTTGCATCTCTTAAATGATCTGATGAATGGAGAGATGAGATTTTTTATATATAATAGAGTGCTACTTTGCCCTAAAGGATAAACTTGAGACATTTATTCCCAAATGGATGGACTTTGAGACCATGCTCCCAAGTGAAAGAAATAGGACACCCATATGTAAATACCTCACTGTCTGCCTGGTATGAGAAGCTGGAAGCATAAATAAGAACCAAACTGTATAAGAGATACGGTGAAATGAGAAGAAATTGTTCAAAAGGAAAGGGGGGCTGGGGGGAGGAGAGAAGGAAGGGAAAATAAAAAAATGAGAAAAGAAAGAGAAAATGGGAGTGATGCTTTGTAAAGAAGGAGTGGAAGAAGGGTTAAAAGGAGGGGCAGGAATGGGAGGAGGAAAAGAGCCCTCAAGGGAGTTCATGGACAGACACAAAACCTCCATGAAGAACATGACCATTGCATGTACCTAAACTGTACTGATAGGCTTAATCAAGGTCCAGAGGGTGTAGCTCAGTATGAAGCCCTGAGCTCAGTACCCAGGACGACCAAATACAAAACTGTAGACTCTGCAGTCCCGTTGTTTCTATCCTGTCTTCTGCACTTGTCAGCTTGCTAATCTTAGAAGAATCATTTACTCTCCCTGAGTCCTAGGCTTTCCCTTGTGTACCATGGAGAAAAGGAGCCCGGAGCCTGGATCCTCCTGAAGGACTAGTGCTCACCGGAAGACTGCTCTCGCTCTGGCCCTCTGTCCAAAGCTTCAGGGTCGGTGAAGATCACGGGCCCCTTCTCTACTGGTGAGGTGGGGGCAGTGGTGACCTCTCGGGCAGGGGGGAGGAAACCCTTGAAACAGAGAGAGCAAGTGGAGCCCCGGGGGTTGGTGGGGACAGAGCCTCCCAGTGGGGCCCTTGGGCCTCGCATTCCCTGGATAGGCAGCTGCAGCTCAGCCATGCGTCCTCCTTCTGGGGATGCCACGAGGCTCCTCTGAGCTGGTGCAGGGAGGTCACAGGGCTGGAGGGCCCTGCATCCAGTTCAAAAGTGGCTTCCTAAAGTTGTCAGCATGGGTGTGAGCGCACTCATCGCCACTGCGGCCCCTGGCAATCATCTCCTGCCCCAGGCCAAGCCCTGGGGAGACCACACCCCTCAGCTACTACTGGCTGCTGACCCAGATCACTGCAAACCTGCCTGCCTTTGCTGGTAGGTTCACTTGACATTTCTGATTTCACATCTCAAGTGAGGTCACTATCCAGAAGTCCCACTGCTTCAGCATTTCTCTCACTTCTTTTTGTCCCCAACCCAATTTGATATATACACTGAAGGATGAAAGAACATTAAAGAAAGGGGAAATACTTCACCTCTCCATCTTTAAAAAATATATAGTAGTTTCTTGTTCATTTTAATGTAACCCAAATGCTTCCTATAGCCTTTAGGATGTACTGGATCTGGTCCCCACCACATTCCTCTTGCTGCCCTCAGACCTCTTTCTCAGACACACCATTTCAAAGTTCTTGTGGCTTCTTGTTCCCTGCCTAGAGCAGCTCCCCACCCCTGCCCCGCATCTTGACAGGCCTCCCTCGTCTCCCACCCATCTCTCCTTCACATCTTGTCATGATCTGCCACTGTAATGTCTTACTAGCTCTTAGGATTTGGATACAAAATAATTGGTGGGCTTATCATAAATGACTGTTCGGCTGCAGAGTACCTGCTGTTAGGAGGAGGGTGGCTGGAGTGCATCCCCGTAGAGCTTCTCTCCCTCCCCGACCCTCCCTTGGCTCCCAGCTTCCTGGTCCCCAGTATGTGAGCAGCATTCCTTGGCCAGGCCCCTGGACCACAGTCTCCCTCCGTTGGAATGAGGTAACCTCAGACTAGTCCTCTAAAGCTGTGAGCTGAAATAAAGCTCTTCTCCTATAACCTGTGGCTCTGGGATATTCTGTCCCAGGGACAACAAAATTAATGAAGACACTGTCCTTCAAAGCACCTGTTTTCTTATTATCGTCTCTCTCCTTCTTGGTTAAAAAAAGTTAGCTCCATTTCTATTTTATCATGACTTCACAGAATGCCTGAGAGCCACATGAATACTTTCTCAACACAAGAAAATTGAAGACTTAGCCAGCCGCTGACGTGCTAACCCAAGCAACAGGAACCGTAGAGCTACTGCAGCTTTGGCCGAACCCACTTACAAGGTTAGGCCCTAACTAATTATTCTTCCAGCCACGGGGGCCAAGTCCTGCAATGAGGGGACTTGTGACTGCGGCTGGGTCCTTCCTTCCTCCAGTGGTCCCAGATTCTTCGCCTCCTACGTGGACTCCTTGCTCTGGCTTAATTCCTAAGCTGGGTCCATCCTGAGTTCAGCATCACTGACAATGCCCATTCCCAGGTGTCCAGCCTGTGAGATGCGCAGGAAACCTCCAGCACTGACCCGCATTTACCACTCCAGGCCCTGGTCCAGGGAATGGAGGCAGACAGGCAACTCCTCACATTTAGTCAGCATCTTTGCAAAAAAAGGACATGCTCGGCCCTACAGAGGATGAACCCTCAGAGCTCGAGGTCCTGCTAACACGCAGGCAGTGTGGCCCCCAGGCAGACATTTCGGATGCGGAGCCTTGCGGCCTCCCTGTTACGCCTTCTCATTGTGTTAGATCAAACTGTTTGGGTTCAGAGATAAACTCAACTTGCTGGGATGGGGGTGGGGCAGATCTAAAAGCCTGTGGGGTGGTAGAAGCCACAGCATGCCACTTTTACTGTCGTTACAAGGCAAAGTGTCCTGCCTAGCCAGCGCCCTCCTTGCATGCACTGTGGTCTCCAGCAGGCTCAGCCCTCCTGCCACACTCTTGCAGTGTGTGAGTCCCGTCACACACACCCGAGAAGGCGCTGGAGTAAGGTAGGAGGACTGAGCTCTTACGACCCCTACAAAGTTGGCAGGGTCAGCCTCTTCCAGGCTGAACACCTAACTACCACGGCAGACACACACGAGCTTTTCCAGGACCCTGAAGACAGTGGCTCCAAGGCTGGATGGCATCAAGCCCAGGGACGTTCAGGATGAGCTTTTCCCTGGGCTCTTCCAGACTCAGTATTGGCCTCCCATGAAGCTCACTGCCCCATTCACTCACTACCCAGCCCTCGGGGACCAGGCGCCCTGACTTGGCGACTGCAAATCGCCCCTTGTGTACGCAGCCAAAACAGGAAGACTGGGAATGCTCACATTTTGTTTTTTCACCAATGCACAGGGAAACAGCAGTCCTTGATGGGAGAGGGCAGAAAGTCGCCTGGTGTATACACAGCACCCAGGGCTTCTGGCCACGCCGCCTTGTTTGCTTTGCGAAATGGACATTTATTAATAATAAAGTTCCACCATGTGAAGGACACATCAGTGCTACAAAGTATCCATGGCCAAATGGAATGAGGGAAAGTGCCCCGAAGCCCCTCTGTCCTGCTTCTCCCCAAGCTGGGGACAGTCCTGAGGTTTACCAGTCATTTAGAGCAAAAGACAAAGAGCAAGGAATCCTCCCTCACCTGTGATTCAAAGCCCACTCACTGTGGGCACAGGATGGGCGGGGCGTAAACAAAGCTCAGGACCAACTCCAGCTCCTCCAAGCTCCAGTCCGCGCCCCGGAGCTAGCTGTCCCCGCAGGTTTACACAGGAAGATGCAGGCACCAGGGGATCTCAGCGCCCTGGAGGCTGGCCTAGGAGGGGAGCCCAGCTGTGCACGCAGCCCTGTTTACTTAACCTCCCCGCTGGGCTGGGCTGCTGGACTGGGCTTACATCCTAAAGGACAAGTCTGAGGACACTGGAGCCTCGTGTGTGCGCCATGCCTAAGGGAGGGAGGGCCTGTTCTGTCTTCCAGGGCAGCCCAGCCAGAGCATCGCTTCTGTTCTTTCTCCAGACAAGGATGTGGGGCAGCCTTTCGGGGCCTCTCCTTGCCCTCCACTCTGCCCGCTCCTCCTCTGCCCAAATCCGACTCAGCTCTGTGCTTGGGGAAGACTGGGGCAGGTCCAGGCAGGTCTCCGCAAGGGGAGAGCGGTGTTGGGGCCTCCCCCAGGCTGCTGCAGGGCGCTGCACTGCCCCTGGAGGCACGTCCTGCACGCCCCCGTCACCTCTTGCTTGAGCTTTAGCTGCCTCGCTCCTGTGTAGCCCTCGCTGTAATTCAGTGGCGAAGCATTCTGCTCGGTGATGCTCTTGCAGTTCCAGGTGTCTCCGTTCTTGGCCCACAGTGACGCCGTCCATCCCCGCCGGTCCTGTAGGCACTGTGCCTGGTGCACTGCCATTCCTCGGCTCCACGCCCCAGAGCCTTCCGTCTCTAATCCACCTCTGCTGTCTACTTTCTTTTATTTTATTCCTTACTAAAATATTTTGAGTCTCTCCTGGCAAAGAAGCCACTTCTACTTCACTCAGTGTTACGGTCCCAAGATCCAGCTACCTTTCTGCCAATGGCTCATGTTTATCGTCTTCATGTCCGAGAAGTTCTCCATGGCTAAGCATGGGGCAGGCTTTGTCTGTGGGTGGGCACAGGGCTGCTTCTCTCCTTTAGCTTCTGGACCCCCTCGTGGAATCCCCCGTGCACCTCTGGTGCTCCCTGTCCTCCGCTTCCACCCTGAACAACAAACGAAGCACATTAGATCTTTTAGGGTATTTCATCTGCGTAGAATCACCCTGTCTTCTTCCTGGTCATCCCATGCTCCGCCATCCTGAGCAGGACAGCCTTCGTGTTGCTCAACAGTGGCGCGTTGTACAGATGGGACTTTTCAGTAGCTACCCACAGCCATCAGATGGACAGTTAGAAGGACAGACCTTGGCTACTATAAGTAATGCTGCATTGCTGTTGAGCGCCTCCCTCAGGTGCCTGTCTCTGGTTCCTTTTGTGGTGATTTGATGGTGAACTGGAAGGGGATGGGTAGATTTATGACGGACTCTTTAAAGATTCTCAAGTGCTGCACACACACGCCTTACAAGGAACCAGCTGGCTACACTGCTGCTACAGAGTAGAGACTGGAATATGGTCACCTTTTCTGCTTTATTTATTTATTTATTTGGTACAGGGTCTTGCTATGCAGCTCCGACTCCTAGGGATCCTCCTGTCTCAGTCTCCCCAGTGCTGGGATTATAGGCATTATAGGTGTGGGCCACTCTGCCCATCTCAGCAGTCTGCGTTGTGCGAGGCTCACCCCTGGGTCCTGTGGTTACCAGGCAGGTTCTTAGGCTGCTGAGCTGTTTCCCAGCCCCTCCACTATTGTCCTCAGGGAGGGTCACGCTACAGCACAGGTCCAACAGCTAATGCTCGGAAAGCAACGGACACAGATGCTGGGTGGGGATCTTCTGTCTCTCCGGTGTCTTCTGACTCCCAGTCTGCTGCTGTTTGCTGTCATTGCCCAGTGCGAGATTACCCAACCCTGGACACAGAGCACTGTCCCGCTGTCCCCTGCTGAGCAAATACCAGTGACGCCTCCCCACACATAAAATAAGGCCCCAGCCTGGGTACACAGAAACTTCCAGCTGCGCTTCCCACTGGTCTCTGCCCCCTATCTTCACCACTTCCTTCCTCCTGCCCCTTTCTGTGCAGGAGTCTTGGGGTGACTTTATTCCAGCAACACGCCACGTTCCTGTGCCCCCGGACACTTGCTTTCACTTTGCTTTCTGTGACACTAGTTTCCACTTCCTCTGTGAAAGCCTGCCTGTGCCTCAAGGCAGCGATCCACGGAGGTGCCAGGTCCTTGTTCTAAGGACGCTTGCCAGTGGTCATCTGCACCCTCCTAGAGCACTCATCACCGGAGCCCCACAGCATGCTGACTTAGGCTGGACACTACCCGGTGGACAAAGTGATCCAGGACTGGAAAATATTAATATTTCAAATTTGACTAAACCTAACTTATGAATTTCCTAGGTACAGTTCAGTAGTGTTATTTGCAGGTAAGATAGGATCCTACTTCTGTCTTCTTTATTCTCTGCTGCCAAAGAAGCTTATTCATACTTCTGACAAATTCTTATCACACTATATTATGTATCAGTTTACATATTCTGTCCCATAAGAGTGTGACCTCCTCCAGGGCAGAAAAGATGTCATGTTCATTCCTGAGTCCCTATTACCGCACCGGCCTGACTCATGTCTGGAGTGCTCTGGGGTTTTCACGTTGTGAAGCAGAGGGTAAGAGAATGAGTCTTTGTCTCTGTCTCTCTCTCTCTTTCTCTTTCCCTCCCTCTTTCCTTCTGTCCCCCTATTTCCTTCCTCTCTCTCTGTCCCATTTATCTGTCTTTCTGTCTCTCTCTCTCTGACATAGGAAAACTATTACAAACAGGCAATATGCTTTTGTCTAAATTCAGAGTTAGAAAAGAGTTTCTCCTCTAGGGAAGACCCTAAACTTCCTAACTAAATGCTATTAATCCACTCTCTCCTCCTTGGGAAATTGATGATTAAATTAGGATGTTTATATGAGGAGTGTTTCTTCATTTTTTTTTCTATGCAAAGGTCACGAAAAAGAAAGGAAGGAAGGAAGGAAGAAAGGAAAGAGTTGAGAAGTGGAATAAAGAGAAATTGTTTCTATGCACACTACTAGAAGCTTTTCCTAAGCAAGTTGGGAAAGGTTTGGGTATTTTTACCAAGGATCTAGCAGGGGTTTGCATACAGTAGGCACATTGTAAATATTTGTTGATAATTGGATCCAACAAACATTTATGGAGTGACAGAGAACAAGAGCTACTTTCAACCTTCCAAGACTCTGGGCCCAAGGGGGTGACAAACACAGAGCCGTGGTGGCGTCAGCATGGGTGGCGGTGTCAGCACTCTGCGGGGGCTGGCGCTGCGAGAAGTGTCTCTCCTGCAAGCGCTCATTTACCTCTCAGGGCAGCGCTGAGAGGACAGGTTTAATGACGAGAAAAAAAAAAATGAAGAAAAGGTGTGGAGATGGATTAGGAAATAATTAGGCCCATGAGTGGGCACACGGGGAGCTGAGCCGAGGCACGCTGGCTCCAGGTCTGCCTACGAGAATGCCATGCTTGAGTGGCACCATGTCCCTTTTGCCCTTGAGCTGTGCCGGTTGAGAAGTGCTAAAAATGCACTGTGTTCTGAACAGTAACAGGCCCGGTGTCAGGGAGCCGGAGAGGAGGCCATGGCTTGGAGCTGAGCCAGAGAGCCTGGACCCAGACTCCAGAGGCCCAGTGCCCGAAGCTGCCTCTTCCTGACATGGGGCTATCCTTCCCGACAGCCATATGCCATTGCAGCTGGGCCAGGGCTCAGTTTGGCAGTCTGAGGCTGCTGCAAGACTGGATTCTAACTGCTAAGACTCAGATGAGCTCAAAATAAAGGTGACGCAGATCGGCGAGCTGAAGGAGCGGCCTCAGCTCACACACACGGCTGGCGCCGGTTCTAAACTTCAGGGCTCCTGAGTCCCAGCCCAGGGCTCTCACTGAGCCCCCGCAGCTTCGTCTGAGGTCAGGAAGGTGAGCAAAGCAGACTGTTCAAAATGGGGCTTTCCAGAGACAGGGCATGGAGTTGGACAGCTGCCTCCCAGAGGCCCAGCGAGACACACCCCAGTTTCACCACAGATCTGTAATCTAATTCTCTCCCATGTCCTCAGGGACCGGGAGGGTTTCTCCTCAGGAGCGGCCCCATGCTGAGCACTCAGACCCTTTCTGCCCCTTCCCACATGCTTTGGGGAGGGGACCTACTCCTGGAAGAGAGGAAGAGGACACGGTCACTTCTCAGCTGGCTGGGTGATTCCATCAAGAGGAGATAAGAGGTTCAAAGACCCTTTCACCCACACTCTCTCTAGTTCTAGAACATGGGAGAAATCTGAGGTAAGGAGCTCAGAACTCATGAGTGTGGTCAGAGGAAGTTGAGTGAGTAGAAGAGCAGATAAAACCTCATCGTGTGGCTTGACCAGCAGGGTGGGGCCCCTGAGCAGCAGAGGATGGGGTGAGCACAGGGCCCGAACAAGCCTGAATAGCCCCGATGCTGCCCCTGCTTGTTTTCTGCTAGTGTTCCCCAAGAGGCACAGTTTTAGTGGTTCGCGGATTAGGAGCACAATACCAACTTCATAAGAGGCTGCTGGCCATGGCCAAAGGTCTGCTCTGCAGGGTCCCCAAGAGCAGATCTGGTTCTCCACACCAGGGTGCCACCACGCTGATGCCTCCTCCCCAGACGGCCTTGTATGAAAACCACTTGGGAAATAATCCAAACACTTCCAGGTCAGCCTGGGACCAGAACTGACTTACCAAGCCACAGTCCTGTTCCGTAGGACTGTCAGAGAGGAAGAGCCTTGGACTTGACCATGAGCAAGAAGCCATTGTGCATGAAGAGCTGAGCCAAGAGCAGGCGGCCCCACTAGGGTGCTCCGGAGGGGCAAGGAGAAGTTTGTCTTGCTGATGGAAGGGCTCCGCTCGCTGCTTACTGAGGGCAGCTGTTTACCAGAAGAGAAACGGGAGGAGCGAGGAGCGTGGCAGGTGCTGACCACATCCCAGGCCTCTTGGTATGAGGTTTGCACCTGTGGTTTGCATTGCACAGCTTTCTCCGGACAACGCTGACCCATTCTGCTTTTCTGTCTGTCCCAGTTACCTAGGGCTAGGATGGTCCAGAGGAGAGAAGCACACAGGAGTCAGGGCTCAGGGTCAAAAGGCTTCCCTGGACATGCAGGGGCCAGGGCTGAGGTCAGAGGCTTAGAAGGTGAATGGAACCAGACACTCAGATAAGGATGTTCAAATGTTTAGGTTTGAGAAGGAAGAAGTCCTGGGGGGACCTCAGGAGCTACACAGAGACTCTCTAAGCAGGTAGGGATGCTTCCAATGCAAGATGAAAATCAGGGGGATATGTGGGGCATTCTTTCCTCCCCCTACAGCCCCTGAGACACAGCCAGCCCGAGTCAGCCCTTGGAAGACAATCTGACCTGCCTGAGTTTAAGTCAATAGCAGTAAGCAGTCTTTTCTCTTCACCCACTCCCCAGGGTCTCTCAAAGTTTCCAAAACAATTTGTGTGTGTGTGTGTGTGTGTGTGTGCGCACACGTGCGCGCGCACTGCTCCCCCACCCCTGCAATTGCTGTCGCCCGCACCCAAGCACAGTATCAAGAGCTGAGCCTGTAGCCCTCACCCTGAGTGGCATCCCATGTCTTTATTTATTTTCCTTTGAGGCGGGCTTCACTGAGTCACCAAGCAGGACTGGAACTTGCAATCCTCCTGCCTCAGCCTTCCAGAGTTCTGGGACTTCAAGTGTGCAGGACCATGCCTAGTTTCACCTAATATGATCTTAAGAGATGGAAAGTCTCAGTCCCAAGGAACATATAAATTCTTACTTTCCTGCATTGCATCTATTTTATCTGCAGTTTTTCTGATTTCCAAAGCCAGGCTTGGTTGAGAGGCTGGTGGGTCTCCAAGGTGATGACTGTGGTGGGTCACTGTGGCCATTTTTGTGGGCACGGTTAACAACAGAACCAAACGGCCTCCATTAAAGTAGGTGACGCCCCCAGTGGCATTGGCAGGCCTCCTCTGGCGGTTGAAAGTCCTAAAAGCAAGGACTGAGGTTATCCAGAGGAGAACAGGCCCTGCAGCAAGACGCTGGCGGATCTCCTGACTCCCGGACCTCAGGCTTGCCCACCTGGACCTGGGGCCCAGCGCATAACACGAGTTTTACTGCTTTGCTTCTCACAGGACCTTGACCAGTAGGGTTCTTATCTGTACCTTTCCTGTCCCTTATTTCCACATGGTACCCATTCAAGACCTCAGGTCTGGGAACAACACCCACTACTTAGGAACTAAAGGCTAACCCAAGAAATGGGTCGAGGAGGCAGGAAATCACTGGGCACTAGCAACGCATAAGAAGGAACGAAGCGGAGGCTGACACAGCAGGCCTCAGCGCAGGCTGCTTCCCGGGACAGACTGTGGAGACGTTGCCCAGACGACAGAGGATGGCAGGCGGCAAGGGGGCGAGGATGGCCGCATAGGAAGGCCGGGTGATCAGTGCTCGGAGGCCAGGCAGGGCGCGCTTGCACAGGGAGGGCAGGAAGATGGAGAAGCAGGTCGGCGAGAACAGAGACCACTGTGCTGACAACCAGAATGGAACAGCCCATACTTTCCCCCGGGGCAAGAGAGTAAAAATCAAAGCTCAGGAAGGCGCGTGTGTTCCCCTTTCGCACACACAGAGCTGCGCAAGTCAGGGCCAGGGGGACAGGCGCCGTGTAGCCACGAGAAGAAAGGAAGATGCCGCCCGCCCAGCATATCCTACAAGATCAGAGCTTATAGATCCACTCGCAGCTTTCTCTGCGGCTTGGGCCCCTACCTGGCCACGCCACTTCCCAGCAGTGCCTTCCTGAGGCCTTGCAAGCCACGGGGAACGACCCGGAAGACCCGTGTGCTGGCACTGCTCCCCCACCCCATGCCTGGCTCCTCCGGCGACCCTGTCATTCTGAAGGCAGTGTAGGGGACACTGTGGAGGGTCAGGCTGGCCTCTGCCTCCGAGAGAAATAGTCACACCACCTGTGAGGATGAAACGCTCTTTCATAGCTTCAGTCTTCGGCCTGTGCAGATGGCATTTCAGCTTGGTGTCAAGGCTTTGAAAACAAGTTTTTGTTCCAAGGACTGTGTTCTAAGTTATCCAGAGCAGGAACAGCCGGGCAGCCACCAAGCCATCCAGGCTCTCCCTTCCCAGTGGCAGACCCCTGTTCATCAGGACGCACCCTGACCCTACGCAGAGGACGGCGGCCTTTCTCCTCTCACTTGGGATGAATCGCGCACTTCTCTTTCCTTGCTCTCTCTTTCTTCTGTGAATTTGATCCTAGCACCCACTGTGTGCCAGCCTTGAGCACAGGCTCAAGGCGCAGTGACAAGAGGATAGGCAGCTGAAAACACTGGAATTTATCTGGTGCTTTCTGTGGGCAGATGGACCAGCCACCACTCCAAATCTTTCACATCCCATTAACTAATGTTGGTCCCACATATTCTGGCAGCAGGTTCTGTTGTCCCCATGGCACAGGTAAGAAAACCAAAGCCCAGGGAAGTCAAATTTCTTGTCTGCAATCCTAAGAAAGAAAGGCATAGAACTGGGTTTCAGCTCAGGTAGTGGAGACCAGAGCCTGGCTACTTACTGAGGAAGTGGGCCGAAGGGGCAGGAGCTGACCATTAGGACGGGACTTCATGGTAGGTGCCAGTCAATACCTCAGAGCTGGGGCTCAGACAGAAGCTCTCATTTAAATTCAAATCAGATCATGTAATTTATTGCTGGACATAATTTTAATGGCTCTCAACTGAATTTCCAACACAGTGTAGTCCTACAAAGGTTCTGCCCCACTTAACCTCCCCCAGCCTGCTGGCCTCACCCCTCACTGTTGTCCTAGCAACCTGCTTGAGCCAAGCAGCCCTGAGTTCTGGTGACTCCCCCAGAACCATCCATCCACCCATCTGAGCCTTCCAAGGTGCTCAGTCTCTACTTGAAGGTCGTGCATTTACCTTCCTTGTCTTTAGCCCCTGCCACAATGCATAACAAGGATGAAGGCAAACATGAAATAAATCGAGGGCCAGGAAGAGTTGTAAGTTCTTTAAACGTAAAAGCTCATTTGAGTGTCACAGCCTGAATGGCACATACTGGAATTCTCCCTATGTTTATGGGTGAAAAAGTGTGACAAGGATGCCTTCACGAGATCCTTTGTGAGATCCTCTAGAGCCCTCAGCAGTGCACCCCTGTGGGTGCTCAGTTCCCGGGGCCGCGACCCCCGAGACGAGGTGCTGGGGCACGCCTTCATGGCTGCACATTGTACCGCAATGCCTGGCTCACAGCAAGCACAGTACGCGACTGGTGAGTGAATGAGTGGACGAGGAATCGGTTCCCATGGGACACGCTGCCTCCGAGCCTCCCACTTCTGTCTGCTTAGACTCTAGGCAAGGGGCAGTTGATGGTCCGCGACTGACTTGGCTTGCTCTCCTCTGGGATGTTCTCCCAGTCCCCTTCCTGTTGACTGTAACACCCAAGACACGTTCTAGAATCCAGGAGAAAGCCTGAGTTCTTATGAAATGCAAATTGAGGTTTGGCTTCTTGGGTGCACCACACGCACTCGCTAGCCTCCTGCATTCAGACTGCCTTTAAGGAAGAATGGTAGCACAGAGCAGTGTACTGGGGGACCAGAGGGTGCCAGATGCTAGGGGTGTGATGGAAGGGCCTAGGCAGGGTCCCTGCTGGTCACAATGCTCACTTTGCTACCAGGGGGGCCCTGGTGGGCTCAAGAGCTGAGTTCAAGTTGGGGGGCAGAGAGAAAGCCTGCGGTACCTGAGCAGTCTCCCTGCCTGGGAACGAAGGACAGGACACTTGGTGTGGCCCTGCTGACCCCATGGATGCAGTCAGAGCCGTAAGGAAGCAGAGCCTTACTCGAGGGCTTGCTTACTTTTGGTTTTGTCAACAGCTCTGGTCTGGAGGAAGTGAAGACAAAACCAGCACCCAGTCTGGGCTGTCCCCCTGCGCTCTGCTTGGGGAGGGGGGGCAGGGGTGGTCCCTGCTTTGTTTCTCTTCTCTGGTGTGAAAGGCGGTTCCCTGAAATGCTCCTGGCTTCCGAGAACAGCTCTCAAGGCCACTTCGTCAAGGGCTGGCCAGGGTCTGAGCAGACGCAAGCAAGCTGAGCCCACCGTGTCCCCAGCAGAAAGGGAACCAGCTCACCCTTTCCTTCCCCCTTTTTCTCCGCGCAGACTTCTGTGGCCATCCTGCTCTGGGCCGGCCCCAGCCTCCTCCGCATGCGGTGCTTTCCCGGCCAGCAATAACTGGAGAGGGCCTGACGTCTGTGGAGGAGTCACAGCCCGCACGGTGCCAGCCTCTGCCAGCTGGACTCATCTGGTCTGCAAAGCCGGGACTGTGCCAGCTTCTGCTCCCTGCTGAGCTGCCTGCAGGAACACCAGCACCTGCATAGGGGCACACAGAGCCTGAAGGCTGGGTTCAGGGAAAACTTCAATACTCCAAGTAGTCATGATTATGCTATCTTACAAATAGACCTTATAGGTACACATACACACACATACACATGCAAGCACGCACACACACACACACACAGAGGCAAGAAAAAGCTCTCAGTTAGCTGAGGTCTGGCTTCTCAGAATCCTAAATAGCTTGGCATGAGTCTTTGCACCTTGCTTTAGAGAGAAACCACCACGCTTAGACAACCACCCTCCCTCTTGTGCCCTCGCTTCCCATTGTATCTTAGAGGATCTATCATCAGCTTTGATCTATTTCCACAGAGACTGATCTTTATAGTTGTGGGGGAAAGCATCTTCAACTTCAAAGAAGGACCTCCTTTTACATCACACAGGGCCTAGGATAGTGGTCAGCTTGAAAAAGAGAGAAAGAACGAAATAATGAAAGAAAGAAAGAAAGAAAGAAAGAAAGAAAGAAAGAAAGAAAGAAAGAGAGAGAAGCAAAGCCCACTCAGGAGTGCCCCCCTGTCTGTGCACAGTGCACCCACGGCATCCCATGGGGTCTGAAATCATAGGCAGTACCGCCTGCATGCATATACTCTATCCTTTTCCTGTAAACATATAACTAAGATAAAATTGAACTTGGAAACTCATCGCAGTAAAGGGCACAGCAGCTAACAATAAAATAGGGTGATCACTGTGAAATAAAGATTACTTCAACGCCAGTGCAGTGATGACGTAACCGCCAACCTGATGCCCTAGAACTCTACTCAGCACGCACGGGCAGATGCAGCAGGCAGCCTGGACGTGCTGGGCAGCACCGCAACGCCCATCCCGGGCAGGAGAGACCAAGACGGAGCCTTTCTCACATTACTCAGAAGGGCCTGCAATTTACAACACATGTGTATATTTTTTTTCTGGAACTTTCAATTTAACATTTTCAGGCCTGGGTTAACTGAGGGTAACCGAAACCATAAAAACAAAGCTGATGGCGAGAGCTGACATCTGTATTACTGTGGAAGGGAAGTAAGCCTAGAAAGTTCTATGTGGGGCTTTCTGTTTTGGTTGCCTTCTAGCACCAGCACGCCTGGGCTCTTAGTAACCATTCACTGGCTCCTGCTCCATGTGGGGTGCTGAGGAAGGCATGTTCTATAAGATGAATAACACTGAATATTTAATCCTTACAACTAACGTATGAGACATGGATATCTTCCACCCCAGTACTGGAGAGGAAGGTTCAGACATGGAAAGGTTCAATATTTATTCCAGGATCACTAGTCCTAGAGCTACAATGTGGCAGATACACCCTGGCTCACTTACAAGCGCTATACGGAGCTTTTCTAATTTAATCTGAACAAGGAGTTTCAGACAGAGCACGTCAAAATCCTCTTTTATTCCAGATTTTAAAAAAGTCAAGTCTCAGAGAAGTGAGTTTCTGATAGCTTGGCTCAGATGCCCAGCTCAGTTGCCCAGCTCAGTGGCACTTCATATGCTATTCAGGTTTTTGCTTTGTGGAGACCTTGTGCTGGGCACTGAGAGACTAGTACTGCATGGGTCAATCCAGGGAACCTGGGGCACGCATATCACAGCAAGCACGCAGAGCTTGCCCTGCTTCAGGCCAGCCAAGGGGCTCCAGCACTGCCCAGCAGATGGGTACTCAGCGTTAGCTAAGAGTATCTAAGAGCCTGCGCATGCTCAGAAAGGAGTCATGGCGCCAGGTGATGATGTCATGAGCTGTGAAGCATCAGCAGTGACTCCTTCAAGCTCTCACCCAACTGGCTCATACTAGGATTTAATTGCACTGTTGGTACTTTGAAATAAATAAGTGGGTCTTGCACAGGAACTCAGGCATGCAGTCTCTGAGATGCTCACCATCACTGGCAGAGCGGGCAAAACAAGACCTACTTAGTTACTTTTCTCCTATTTCTCTTAACATGGTCACTTCTTGCTGAAGTGACAGACAATACAGATCTACTTCATGCCCTGAGGATACGTGCAATCCCAGCTGGGCCCAGGATGTCAGCCCCACGCTTGTGCCCTGAGCTGGAAACATTTAGGCAGGTCTGAGCAAAGCCAAAAATGAGCCCTGGACCCTCTCCAAGGCCTGCAAGGGCAGGCCTGGGCCTTTATGCGTGGAACCTGCCTACTCCGTGAACATTTACTGGGTACCTGTTATGTTTCATGCTATACATGGGGACTACAACAAAGGTATTTGCAGTTGGGATGCTTTTGACTTAGAAGGGAAACATGAGCTAAATAACTGCAATGCTGTATGGCAAGTGCAGTTATGGAGATTTTGAGACATTATTTAGAGTGATTTGGGGTGAGGTTCATCCAGAAGAGGGCAGACAGGCTGAGTCCAGAGAGATGGGCCTCGGACTTGCCAGTTGGGGTGGGAACTGGGTTTTCTTCGCAGTACTCTATGTCAGGGGCCTCAGCACACAGTATTTTAATCCTGGCTCCAGAATCCAAGAATCAGAGAGCACAAAGGACTTGTTCCCAGTGTCCATGCAAGAAAGTCCTTGAAGGGAATGTATGAACGATGTTTTTTGGAAAGGCAACCCAGAGAGAGGGACATCGCATGAAAAGTCAGGAAGGCAGGAAGGCAGGAGAGGCCAGTCCAGTCCAAGTGCAGAACCTCCAGGGTGCCCCACCAGCAACCGTGCTTAGTGAAGGAATAGGAGCAAAATCTGAGGTTCTTTACATACCTGCAAGAAGCCTGAAATTTAGCTTGAAGGCCAAGGATAACCAGTAGCACAGCATGACAAGAACTGGGCTAGAAGAATAACCCTGGAGCCAGAATGGAGACTGCCCTGGCCTGGGGAAGACTGAGAATAGGAACTGAGGCAGTTTAGGCACAGGGAGTCTAAAGCCCAGGAGCGGTGGCCTGGCGGGGGGGGGGGGGGGGGGGGGGGGGGGGGGGGGGAGGCTGGCACAGGGAAGGGCAGAAAAGAGACTGAAGGGATTGGCTGTGGTCGGTGGTGAGAGCTGAAGGGTGCGGGGCTGCTGCTGCCCCACGCCCATGGTAGAAGAGGAGCCGTAGTGTTGGGGTGCTCATGGACCTGGGTGTCGGAGGAGCCCGCAGGGGTTACCCAGGGGCACAGATGCCTGGTATTTGCAACCATTAATGAGGGGAAGGGATCCCCCAGTGAGGGGAGGGAAGGGACTTTGGAAAGGAGCCATTCTGCAGCCGCACTTAAAGAACTCTGCTGAGATGGCTCCCCAGCTTTGCACCTGGGAGAGGGCCAGTCCAGGCGTGGGCTGAAGTTTTAGTGGTGACTCCAGAAGTTGCCCAGGTAAACAGAGCTGTCAGGAATACCCGGGGGAGGTAGCTACTTCCTGAAGGGCTCCCTAGTGCAACTCGCCAGGGAGCTGCATGACCAGGCTTGAGGCAGGCGCCAGCTGGGGTCTGGGAGGACGCACAGGGCACGTGGACAGCCTCCTGCAGGAGAGAGGGAGGGAGGGCTGCGGAGGAAGTGGCCGGGAGAAGTGACTCTTTCTTCCCAGCCTCCTCCTCCACCTCTTGCTACAGAGCTTGGTGTCTGATGCTGCAGAGCTAGAGCATAAAGGTCGATTCATACAGGAGGGGCTGCAGCTTGGAGCCGTGCAGAGGCGGCCGAAAGGACAAATTGCGTGCGCGTATGCGTGCGTGCGTGCGTGTGTGTGTGTGTGTGTGTGTGTGTGTGTGTGTATTTGGAGAAAACTGTTTATTCAGGGAGCTATATATCAAACACAACCTTCCTGGCATACAATAGCAATTTTCCTGGGTCATTTATGCTCCTGAATAAACACCGAAATGGGCTGTGCAGGGCAGAGGTGAGCTTCATTTTTGGAAGTGGGGTACCTCCCTGAGCCAACTATGGGAGATGGTTCTGGACACAAAACATCCAGACAACAATATCTGGGTACCTTCCTGAGCCTAAAGAAACCAAAGACATAAGGTAAAAATAAGATGCAAAAGAAAGAAAAGAAACTGTTTGAAGACAGGTCTGCTGCAGCATTAGCTTTCCCCTTTTGCTGGCTCAGAGCTAGAGCAAAACCTGTTGGCTGTCTTTGTAAAAAAAAAAAAAACGTCTGTATCTAGGTCCCTGGCAGTGATTCCCCTCTGGGAGGGCCGGCAATCTATTTAATGACTCCATTGACGTCAATAGCATAACTGAAATACTTACTAACATGCATGAGTCCAACTTTCAGGGGGCTGGGCGGGGAGCGCTTCTCAGCAGTGCAAAAACGCGAACTGGAATCCACACGGAGCGAACTCAACTGTTGAGGCCCCTTGTGAACAGTTAGATGCTGTGCTTGTCCTCAGTCACGTTTAGTACGAAGAAATATTCACACTCAATTTAGAATTAATTTTGAGCTAAGGAAACTGGCTGTTAACGAACAGAGTGTTATTTCTGGCACTGTTTCCTGAAGGGCAGCAGTTCAATTGCTCATGCTTCAGCTGCTTTGGTGACATCTTTGCAACTGCCCTACCTAAATTCAGACACCTATGGAGGAACTGCAAGGTAACAGAGGCAGCTCGGCTTGGGCTACATTTTCTTTAACCGCTATAGACAAAAGTAATCCCCTACAAAACAACCATTTGGGGAATTATTCTCAGAATGGCAGGAGTTTTTTCCTGTTCACATTTTTCTTGTCTTTTTTTTTTTTTTTTTTTTTATATGCAGCTGCCTGGACACTAACAGTGGTAATTAAGCTGATTATCCCACTTATTTAGGTCACAAAGCATTCCAAACACTGAAGAAAACAGTTCGACATTTTTTTTTCTTACTCGCCCTTTTCTGTTCTTCATCTTTAGTTTCTTTTTAAAAATCTCCCAGGCCGGGTCACAGTCTCTGGTAACAAGACTGACTTTATTCCAACTGGCCCACCTTCTATGGGTGCCAGGGAGGGCTCTGCTGTGGCAGACCCTCACTTCACCCGTCAGCTCTGGCCATCGCGGTCCTCAGGAGTCCCACACCTGCCTGCCCAGGGCCTTCGCTTCTCCTAGGCCCCGGGAGCTCTGGTAAAGAAGCAGAACTGGACCAGTGTCCCAGCCTTTGGGATCACTCGTGAGCAAGGTAACTCACTGAGGTCCATGTCCAGCTCTTGTCTGTATCTGATACGTGGTGAACCTTCAGCACTAGTCCTAACTATGGGACTGAGCCCTACTCAGAAACAGGCTTTGCGGGAGAAAGTCTCTTCTTTCAGTCTTATCAGATGGTAAGGAGTGTTTCTCCCTCCAGCCTGGCTACCTCTAAGGTATGAGAAGATACGGTTTCCCTGGAGCACTGGAACGGCCTTAAGGAAGCCTGTTTCTCACAAAGCTGTCTCAGACTTCCTGGGCTGCCTGTGCACCTCATCTGATGGCCCCAAACTCAGGCCATTCATGAAACGTGTCCTCGGTGACTGATGTTGAAAACCCCTGTGCCAGGAGGCTGTGGACGTGAGGCAAGACAGACGTTCTCAGGCACTTTCGTGGTCATCTTAGTGATGTGGCTCGCTGTCAGATTCGCGACTCATAGACTTCTTAATAGTATCTGATCATGGACCTGCTGGTAGGTTCACTGGTGAATTTTGAAATCCAAATTTTATACAGCACATCTTGCCCTACATACTTACTTGGCTGCTAAAATGTTACATATAGTACATGATATTTTTCATTATTAATCAAATCACATTTATATGACTCAGAGGGGTTGGCAGTTAACATTTCTCCAACTTTCTTTCTTTTTTTTTTTTTGGTAAGGAAGTCTTTCTTTCTCTAAAAGTAGAGCTAACTCGATAACTCATCTTCCCAGCAAATTCTCGCTGTAAGCGCACATCTGTAATCACTGAGGAGCTGCAAGGACGCGAGGGCAAAGGACGGACTGGACGGACCCAGCAGGACGCGCCGCGCATGCGCACCAGGTCTTTCCGAACGGCGGGCTTTCTCTTCCGTTGGAAGTAGTCTTGGGGTCTAAAATCCTGACCATTCTTTCGGATTCCAGTTTGGACATGTGCAGGTTCCAGGCTTCATGGCCCTACCTCGTGTTTCTTTTATTCATTTTTTCTTTCCTTTCTTTTTAAAGTTGAACGCAACTTTAAAAACTGCACGATGTGATCCAAATTCTGACCCTCATTTAGCTTGGCAGCACCCCACTGTGAGCTCCCAGGAAGGTGTGCTGTCACGTGGGGCTCTTGTCCAGCTTTACAGCTTTCCATTTATCCTGGCTTTCCTGTTCAAGGGGCCAAACAAAATGCCAGCTTTGTATATTTAACTCTTTTTATTCAAACCCTATGTCCAGCATGGTTTAGCATGTTTGTCAACCTAGCTATTCTGAGGCTGAGGCAGGAAGATCCCAAGTTTGAGGGCACCCTGGCCTGCTCGGCAGGACCGTGTTTCAAAATTAAAATAAAATAAAAGGCACTGTTACTGCAGTGCAGAGGTAGAGGGCTGCCGGCACATGCAGGGCTCCGGATCCCAGCCGAATACACTCACATGGGTGAGCAGTTGCGAGGGCTTCAGGCCTCTGTCAATTCCAATGGAACAATTGATTTTAATAAACAGTGAAAGAAAGACACAGCAGAATATTTTTCATAGCCACAGAGATAAAAATCTTACCTATTAATTTTAAATTTTATGAGCCCTTTCTCTCCCAGAAAGCCCCAAGGTTTTCTGGCATTCTGGTTCTTTCTATGTTTGCTGTGTCCCTACTGCACAAAAGTCGTCACACTGAAGTGTCTCACTGTAAATGTTAGGGCTGGTAAGGTGCGGCCCCCTACCTCCGCAAGTGCAGGCTCCCAGGAAGGAGGGGTGCTGGCCGGCCACTGCAGAAAGGAGTTAAATGGTTGCCATGGCAAAACAGACAGCATGCAGGCCAAATTAAAGATAGTAAGATGCCTGTCCAAAGAGAGGAGCTTGTGTGGTGCCAGGACTGCTGAGAATGTCCACGGTTTCACAGGTCAGGGCGGGCTTTCCAGTGGAGAGATTTCCCCACTGAGTGCTTTGGTTAACGGTCCATTTGCAAATGTACCAATTCAACTGTGGCTTCTGACAGTTTTGCAGTGAATCGAACTTCATTCATGTGGAGGAAGAGAAGGAGAAGAGAGGGAGGAAAACAACAAGGAGGAGGAAGAGGAGCAGGAAGAGGAGGAAAAATGGCGTTCTACCATTTATTTCTATTTTTTTGTTTGCTTGTTTCTATGTAAGATGCAGTTTTCTGAGTGAGCCAGGGCTTGTTAATAAACTACACTGCTGTTAAATCTGTTGAAATTATCCTGGGTTTCTTGTCCCTTTCACATTAGGTTTCAACCAAAATACACAAGTTCATTCAGTACCCATAACTGAAAACCTGATCCAATTATCACAAAAAGTCATGTTTTAAACCGGCACTCCGGTTCTGTATTCTGCTGCTCTGAGCCATTTATTTTTTGTTGCTCTTCAAAGCTGCTATTTAAACACACCTCTTTGTCATATGCTGATAAATATTAAAATAACAGGAAAAATCTGCCTGGCTTATTTAAGCTGATAATAAGAACAAAACACGGGATGTGTCTCCTCCTTCCTTTTCTGACTGTGGTTAAACGTTAAGATTTTGAAACCCATAATTACGTAATAATTGGTATCACTGCATTCTCTTCCCAGTGGAAAGCCAGGATGCCTGTAGTTTGCCACAAAGACAGACACAAACAAATTGCCTAAGTGGCATTGTCACTTCTTCACTGTTGTTTCAAAGAATTTTGCAAAAGAACCCCTTCCTGCCACGCTATAGTACTGTGCCAGTAACCACAGGGTAATCCTTTGCACAGCTCCGCAGCTAATGAGCTCACTAGAGGACCCTAAATATCACCTGCGCCCTTAATGTGCCTCAGTATTTACTCCAAGGAAAGAAAACATCGTCTAAATATTCAAACGGGATGTCAAAAACATCTTTACTAGGCTTGGTAGACAGCGGTGCCAGCTCCCAGGTTGGCCAGTGAGATGAAATGAAGGAGTTTCAAAATCCAGCTTCTTTGATCTCCAAGTATGTAACACAGTTATATGTTAGCACATTCTATTTTGTTTCTTTTTATAAAACTTCTAAAGGAAATAATACATCCAGCCACTAGGTTTTTGAAGTCCATAGATAGAGTACTGTTTGCTTCTTTCTCTTTTGTGCATGAGGCTCTCAGCTAAACTCACCTATACTTAATGTTTTCCTTTCACTTTTATTCTTGCTGTCAATCTTATAAAAATATTTTTAAAAGCATATACCATAAATACTTCAGAAGTCAGGGAGCCAGTTGAATCTGCTGCCTTTGTTCTGTTGTGCTAGAAGTCAGGCCTTTATAAATACTTTTGCGACACTTAAGGCCCTAAAGGTAGTGGGTGACCACGCTGTCCCAGCAGGGATGATTAGTTCGGGAGGCACATGGGTGGTTAGGCGGCCTGAGTGAGTTCACCTTAACTGTTCTCCTACAGTTTTGCTGAAATTCACTGCCACGATACAGGGAAGGTCCAAGGGGAAAACTCCATTTTGGCTTCAGGAAAGGTCATTTACCTCTTTGCCTTTCATGTCAAAGGAGAATTTATGCTCAGCACCTCTCTGTGGTGTTTTTGGGCTGGGCTTCCACTCAGCAGCGCAGCACTGCATCAAAGGTGGCCACACAGCTCTGCAAGGTGAGAGGCTGGCTCTCCTAGAAGACCACACCTCGAAAGAACAGAGCTGGGCGACCTCCAAGAAAAAGGGAAAGAAGCCCTGGCTTCACACTTGGAAGGGACAGAGAATCAAGTGGGGTCTATGGTAGATGTTAAGAGGAAAGCCACCGGCCTACCCTTGGGGCCCCCCAGGCCAGCATGGCACTTTGGTTCTTGAAGGCTGGCTCTCCTATGGTTCTTCTTCGGGCCAGGCGCTGAGGTCAAGAGGCGTCTCAGCTCAGCTCTACTCCTGTTGCTCTGCTGGGAGAGAGGAGTGTCTCCCTCACCCCATCCCACAAGCACGGCCACATGACAGACGACGCACCGGCACTGCTCTTCATGGGTCCCCTCTAAGCAAGGCACACAATCGGACAAGGCTACTAAGAGATGCATTTCTGACACATGATGTGCAAACCAGTGTGACCGCTCTGACCACACCCTTGGCTCTAAGTCAGAGGGGTAGTATGATTCTGAAACATGGAGGTAGATCTCAAGTGACGCGGCCTACCTTGCAGGTTGACTCTGGACACAGGAGGCTGGCTGGCCACCGGTGACCTCCTGTGGAGAAGGAGAAGAGAAGGACTGAGTTCTTGTGCTCACACCCCCTGCCTGCACCACTGCAGAGCTCAGCGCTCACATTCATCCATGACACAACACTGCCTCCGGAAGGAGCACCCATAATGTGCGGGAGACGGTCACACTTCTCTCACATCCTACTGCCTGGAATTTCCCTCCAGCACGGCACAGGATGCTCTGACTCCCCAGGAAGGAAGGTGTTTACTCCAGGTCCCTGGACAACCCCTGTTGTTGGTCTTGCTGTTCCGGGAGACTTACAGAAGGATATGCTGGTGTAGGCTCTGCCCCAAAGGGCAGGGCAGACTGCAGTTGCTTTGGGCAGTCCAGGAAAAGGCCTCAGAGGAAGAACCCCGACACACCAAGCAACACACCAAGCGGTTCAGGTGCCCATTTTTGCACCTCATAAAATGGAGACTGAGAGAAAAAGTCATTTAAAAGGCCCCACAGACCCTTAGAAATGGAAATCCGCTTTCTTCACTTAGGGAAGACCTTGTGGAGGAGCGAGGGCACACTTGCAGCAAGCCTGCCAGCTCCAGGGCCAAGGGAAACAGCGGACGAGCCCTGGGCTGCCACGCTGGGGCTCCCTCTCCTTTCCTTGCTTCCATCCTTTTCTTCCTCCATAGCTCTCCCCCAGTTTCACTGTCCTCATACTCTGCACGGCTTCTCTGTCAGACTCCAGTGAGCTACTGAAGAAGCTCCACAGAAGCGGAAGCAGGCAGAGCGACGTTCTCTGTGGGGACTCACGGCCCTCCCTGGGGGCTTCCTATGGTGATCCCCGGACCCCACCTCTGGACTCACTCACTCTGCAGGCCTGAGCTTGCTCAGCACTCTGTGTTCCTGACAAATTTCCAGGCACTTCTGATGCCACTCAGGCAAGCAGAGCCACCAGGAGTGAGGACTCTGAGGCAGTGGGCATTGGCAGTGAGCAAGCTAGCGGGCCGCAGCCACCGGTCCTCAAGCCTGGAAAAGCATTGGCTCATCCAAGGAGTTCTACAGGCCCTTTCCCAGCCCATGCAGAGCCCTCCTCTAGGCCTGGGAATCTGTGTTACTCGCGCATTCATTCTTAAACCTGGGGGAGCTTGAGAAGAAAGCAGTGTCTGTTGCTAAGTTCTTGGGGGCTGCACACCCATCTCTGGTCCCTCAGGGATGCAGCCACTGTGTCTCCTTACCCTGTACCTGCAGAGTTTCTGGACAGGGTGTGGCACTGCTGCCATTTTACCAGCTGGGTGATCCAAGGCACCATCTGCGGTACCAGTACCCACAGGTGACAAAGCAAGGAACAGTCATCCAATTATTGCTCTCCTCTAGTAGGTGCAGTGCTGAGGACCTCTTGGCTTCTGCTTGGAGTATTTTAAGGACAATGGACAGGAAGCTCAGGGCAGCAGAGCAATACGCCCAGGCCTCCACGGTTTCTAAAGCCAAGACTCTCAGGCTCCAAAGTGCAAGCTCCTCTACGACTGGCAACGCCTGCACCCACACTGAGGCTTATTTTCCAGGAAAATTGAGAGATTAAATTCTAAACTCCTTGGGTTGGCAAAGACCTTTGCTCTCTGGCCCCAACACACTTCTAGCATATCTCCTACACCTCTCCCCATCAGATCTTTTGTCTCCAAGCACAGACTGGCTGAGGGCTTTCACAGATCCTTGACAGAAATTTCAAATTGGGATTCAAACAGGCACTGTCCACTGCATGCTCAATAGAAGGTGCCTTGGAACCCAGGTAAATTAATTCCGTGTAGGCAGCGAAGGACTGTCCACAACTCAGGGGCACCAAGCACACCCTCCCACTTGCCAGCTCCTGGATGATAATTACTGAATGGAAGAACAAAACGGTGACTGCACAAGTGGATGGATGGATGGGCAGGTGGGCAGGGGGAGGAAGAGCCGGCTCCGGGCTGCAGAGGCCCAGCTGCACTGCTTCCTCTGAGTGGACATGTGACATCTCTTTCCACCTGTGCTTAGCGTGTTCCTCTGCTGGGCAAGGAAACTCTGCCACAGCTGAATGTGGCCCTCAGCCTTCAAAGGCCAAGCAACCTGTCCAAAGGATGCCATGCCTGTGGGCTGAGAACGGCGCTTCCTCTAGTCTCCAATGGAGTCCTATTTGCGCCACTAGGGCCATTTCTTCCCATTCAACTCTCATAGGTCACAACATGTGCACCCCTAATCTTGGGCCTGTGGGCAACAGGAGGCCGTTCTTTTTTCCTCCTGTATTTTAGGGAAGGATCTATAGAGTGTTCAGGGTCTCAATACTAGATTGGACTTGGAGTGATTCTCCTGTTTACAGCTTCCCAGGAGCTAGGATTATGGGCGCACGTCACCATGCCTGGTCTTAATCACTGTCTGAGCACGCCCTGGGGGATGGGACCATCATGGCAGGCCCGGGGATTGAACCCCTGGCCCCTGACTTTAATCCACTGAGCTTCTTGGCTGGTTTTATAAAGAGAGATTTTTGTTTGTTTTGTTTTGTTTTTGGCATGGGGGATTGAACTCAGGACCTTGTACCAGGCAGGCACTTAAACAGCTGAGCTACCTTCCAAGCCAGGAGGCAGTGCTGATCTCGCCTGACTTCCCCCGCAGGACCCACCAACGTCCAACAGAACAGTGTGAATTCGGAGCACGCTGATCAACCACTGACTGGATGAAGCGTTGATGTGAAAGTATTTGAGGGGCCAACAGCCCGGGGTGAACACTTCCTCAGCTTCCTCCTCACAGGTGGTTTTGGCTCTGTTCCGAGTGCGCATGCTCCCGTGTTGCTGCGCCGTGCGTACCTTGTGCGCAGAACACGTGTCTCTCTTTCGGTTGCTGCCTCACTTACTCGTGCCAGCTCCTCCTCAGGACCCGGCCTCGCCCGTGCTTTGCTGCATCCGGTGCCTGTCCAGCCCTGTTCCTCCACTCGAACAATCGCAGGTCCCGTCATCCTCTCTGCTTCCCCAAAGCACCAGCGAGAGATAGAAGCTAAGGCTATGCTGTGTTCATAGCTGCCTGCTGCGAGCCAGCACAAAACCTGGGGTAACACAAGTATCTTCCAGATGTCTGCTAGATGCATTGTGCATTGGGATGCTTTTGCTGTGTAGCTCTGAGTTCCAAACACTTTTATGAAAATATTCTCAGATCTAGGATGTCCTCAGTACTGGAAATCTCAATTTTCTTTAATTTTTTAAAAATCATTCATTCATTCATTCATTCATTCATGCATTCATTCATTCATTTGGTATGGGTCTCTCTACACAGGTCAGACTTGTAGTGATCCTCCTGTCTCAGCCTCCCCAGGGCTGGGATTACAGGTGTGTGCCACCATGCCTGGTTTTGGTGGCCAGCTCATCATGGGGCTGGCATGGCATGCAGTAGAGGGGATCGAATCTAGGTCCTTGTGCTTGCCAGGCAGGTGCTTAGACTACTGAGCTAACTCCCCAGCCCCTCAACTTTCTTAATGTTGCAGCTGTTCCCAGCACACTGTTCATTCAGTGACTACTGGAAATCACACTTGTGACACACATCCCTGTGTCCCAGAAATTATTTTTGAAAATGTGGTTTTATTTAGAGTAGCTAACTCATGCAAGTGCCTCTGTGCAGAAGCCTCAGAATGACAGACTGTGTCTTCTTGTTTTGTCACTCATGCCTGACACCTGCTGAAAAGCAAAGATTCAGTACATATTCAATGTTCAAGTGGCTTCCAGAAGCCACAGCACTGCTCACGGGCATGACAGCACCGGCTACCAAACTGGGATGTGTGCAAGAGAAAAATCAGCTCGGTGTCTGATTTCCAGTGGCCTCTAATGGAAGAGTCAGGGAGCAACACGCCTGGCTGGTGGAGGGGACAGGAGGAGACTTATCAGTTCATACCTTCCAATCCCAAGCTCTGAGCACAGTGCTAGGCTGTGAATAGCACCTTGTGATCCTACTCCAGCCTCAGGCACTTTTCAACAGTGTGACCCTCTACAGCTCACCCAGCTTTTTAGTTTCCACCTCATGAAGGGAAAGCAGGCAGCCACCAGCCTTCACTGCTGATTTACAATGTGCTAGGTCCTGAGCGAGGGGTTTTCCATCTCTGTCTTCAGTTACTCTCAGGAAATTTGGCTCAAATTTTTCCACTTCTGAAGGCTCAAGAATTTATGATTCTCAGCTAATTTAAATCCCAGGCCAGAGTACAGAAAGCAATGAAAGGTTTCAGATTTCCAGATATACCAAAAAATTGAAGTGGTTATTAGTTCTTTCCCAAAGATTACAGCCCTTTTGACAAAATAATACTCTGAGAGAATTTCAGTACAAAGATGTGACGTGGTTGCCTGATGGCCACACGTGGCATTTGTGATGTGTGGCAGAGGTGGCTGATGAAGGAGGACATTTTGCTCCTGGCTCCATGTTCAACTCCTAACACAGAACTGCTCCACTGGAACAGCCAGGAGCCAAAACATGCTTCTGGGGTGCTTATAAGTGTTAGCAGCGCTAAATGAAAGTCACATTTCCAAAGGTAACTCCTGAGACAAAAGAAACGTAGGGTTTAGCTTACGGCCAAGAAGTGGCAGTCCAGCAAGCCTCCCTCCATGGGACAGCTGATGAAAGTGCGGATGAATCACCTCAGCAGCAGAGCGGGGTTCTCACCCTTTGGGTGGCAAAGCTCAGCAGACGACCGGCAGCTTTCCAACAGCTTTTGTGCAGAGTACAGGGCCAAAGATAAAAGGAACTTCAGCTTCAGAGAAGCTTAGTTCTTCCTGGGAGTTCCTTTTCATACAACAAACCTCACGAACCAGATGCCTGCTGAAGACACCTCCAAGCATGTAATTATTCCTTCAGTGTTGCAATCAAGACAGGGAGAGGTACCCAGGTCAACTGTTGGAGAAAGCACCTTCTGAATCCCACAAATCCCACGAGTCTTGCAGCTGCAGCCGTTGGTGTGAATTACCCGTGTGAGAGCGCCCGTCGGTGTGAATTACCCTTGTGTGTGAACGCGCCCGTCGGTGTGAATTACCCTTGTGTGAGCGTGCATGTCAGTGTGAATTACCCCTGTGTGTGAGCGCCTGTCGGTGTAAATTGCTCCTGTGTTTGAGCGTGCCCATTGGTGTGAATTACCCTTGTATGAAAGTGCCCGTCGGTGTGAATTACCCCTGTGTGTGAGAGCGCCCGTCAGTGTGAATTAGTCTTGTGTGTGAGTGTGCCTGTCCATGTGAATTACCCCCGCGTGTGAGCGCGCCCGTTGCTGTGAATTACCCCTGTGTGTGAGTGTGCCTGTCGGCTCCTGGCAGATGCCTTATCTCTGGCCTCTTCCCTTGCATTTCACTCTGCTGCTGCAGGACCTTGAGTTTCTAGGACTCTTGTGGAATGCATTGAAAATGCACCTTGAGCCTTCCAACCTGGTGCAGCAGGTGGCCCAGGCTCATCCCTCACATCCCAGCCTGGGCTATGCTGTGCCCTCTGGTCTCCCTTAGGAGAGGGGCCAGTGGATATTTGTCCTGCCTGAAATTTTTATTTGGCCATCGTGATAAAGAATTACTGGAAATTACTAACATGATCGACTCTGTTCAACTATGGAGATGGATTTGAGAAAAGTCTGTCTTGCTCTTGGCAATCTGTTCTGCTTGGTAATTGTGGTCACACAAAGTAACAAAGGTGGCATCAGGACCATGAGGGTGGGAATGGCTTTGGGGCAGGGCTCTGCATGGCGAGTGGCTACCAGGCACTTGGTTCCTGAAAGTTAATATGACCCCAGGACAGTAAAGCCATATACAGGCCTGATTCTTAAGAGTGGAAGCTGGGGCTGGTGGTATAGCTCAGGGGACTAAGCGCTTGCTTAGGTAAGCGCAGCGTCCAGGGTTCGATCCCTGCTTCCGCTTGCTAGCCGGCCCGCCTTCGGGTGTGCTGAGCCGGCAATTGGAGTCCAGGTGTGGTGGCGCGCGCCTGTAATCCCAGCACTAGGGAGGCAGAAAGCAGGAGGATCACTATGAATGTGGGCTGCATAGGAGGATCACTATGAATGTGGGCTGCATAGTGAGACCCTGTGTACAAAAAAAGAAAAAGAAAAAAAAAAAAAAAGGAAAACAGAATATGAAGAAGAAAAAAAAATTTAGTGGCCAGGGAGATGGCTCAGTGGAATAAGCACTTCCCTGGCAAGCGTAGGGGCCTGAGTTCAATCCCTGGTTCTGCAAAAAAAAAAAAAAAAAGAGTGGAAGTTGATACAGCTCACTAACCACAGGTGAGGCTGCAGGCCCTAATACTGTGATAGAGGACAATCCCACCCCTGGGCCACCTCTTATTTGGGGCTGTGCCATAGGGCAGCTCTGAGTCTATGCTAAGAAGCCTTTGGCTGTTTGCTTACCCGTCCTCCCTCCCCACCCCACTTCCACCATTCCAGTCCCTGGTGTCACTCTCCTGTGTTTGTGCCTAAAAGCACCGGCTGGGCTCCAGGCTTGCACCTTCACCTTCAGGCTCTCTGACCTTCACCCAGCCCTAAATTCTTCCTAAAAAGCTCTCTGCTCTAAAGCCTTGCAGAGCTTTCTTCCATACCTAACCCAGATGACCAAACAAGATCAGTGAAGGGGAAGTGCTTGTCACACGCCGCAGGCATGCAGCCTGTAGCTGGGTCACATGGTCGTGACAGAGCACCTGCATTTTGGCTGCAGCCTGTCTGTCACATGGGTCAAGTGTGCAGCTTTCATCTCTCAACATCGTCATCCTATTGGTGACCAAAACATTTCTGAGTTTGGATTTTTGGATCAGGAGCGCTCACCCCGAACAGTGCGCTAAAACCATCCAGTCCTCTCTCAATCACATCAGCCCCAGCAGGCCAGCCTTGGAAGCCAACCACTCCCCCTGGCACTTGGGCTTTTATTAGCCCAGGTCTGCTGTGTGTGACCACTGCACCCTGTGTGAGCTGCTGTGTGGTATAACTCTTCCTTATGCCTTCTGTCATCCCCACTCCTGATCCCTTTCCCTTTGAGGAAGGTGTCTCCTCTCTACTTCCTATGATCTGTCTTTTATTTTGCTCTTTATTTGTATTTTGAGTTTTTCACCTAAGAGAAACCTTTTAATGTTTAAGCTCATGTGTCTGACTTATTCCGCTCAGCACTGAGGTCCCAATGTGCAGCCATTTTTCTGCAGACGATTCAAGTTTGTCCTTCTTTATAGCAGAGTAGTACTCCAGGGGTATGAATAACCTATTGTAAAAGTCCATTTGCCTCCTGATGGACATGCAAGCTGCTTCCAAGATGTAGCTACGATGAGTTGTGCTGCTATTAACACAGCTGTGCACGGACCCTGCAGCATGACATCTCTAATACTTTGGTGAAGACAGCTAGACAGGCAGGGTCTGGGTGGAATAGAAGTTCTGTTTTTCATTTTCGGAAGACTCTTTCTCCATAGTGCTTTCCACCTCGGTTTCCATTCCCACTACCGCACAGAAGCACTCCCTTTCCCAGCAGTGCTGCCAGCACTTGCTACTATTCATTTGATCTCTTGTGGGTGGCCATTCTCTCTGGGGTGAGACAGAATCACAATATTGCTGTGATTTGCATTTCTCTGATGGCCTGTGATGCTAGCAGGCCACTGCATTGCCTTTAGCTGGAGAGTGACACTGGCCACACAGCTTGTGGGAAAGCTTGCTATGCTGGAAGTTTAGAGAAGAATTTAGAAAAGGGGATACCCATGGAAATGGCCCCACTGGGGTGAATACATTGGCTCACAAGGAAGCTTTGAAGCAAGTTAGTGGACAGTGCAAGTTGTCCCTGAAAGCAGATTTCAGTCTCACTTTTTTTTTGGGGGCAGAACTGGGGATTGAACTCAGGCCCTTGTACTTGCCAGGGAAGCGCTTGTTCTACTGGGCCATCTCCCTGGCTCCTCAGTCTCATTTTTAACAAGCTTGATTTATGCAGTTCCGGATGAGTCCAAGCCAAGTTGCAGAGCTGGGGTCAGGAGCTTTGGGTTTTCCTAGAATGTGTCTTCAGGGTATGGCATATTAGTTTGCTAGTTGTTGGGTTCCTAAAGGCTTGGGTTTATCTTACAGCAAAAGCAAGAGGTGAAATGACCAGTCTTCTATGTATTTGGAGAGAGGGGTGAACCCACAGCTTTCACACTGAGCTAAAGCATCTGCCATTTTGAAAAGCTTTCATTTAGGGATGCTCTCCCTGAGGTGCTAAGATGCCCAGGCTGGGCTTGAACTTGGGACCCTCCCACGGCAGCCTCTGTGTGGTGGGGTCACAGGGGTGTGCCACCACATCGGGCCAGATGAATGGTTTTAAAAGCCTCCCTCAGCCTTACCATTGGGATCATGGCTTCTCTGACCCTCAGAGAGAGAGGACCTTTTCAAACACACAGAAGACCTAGATTAGGCTCTCAGGTGGAGACAGCTCAGGAGGACAGAGTCACTGTGGGGAACAGCTCTGTGCTTTTCTGTCACAGCTGAGAGACCAAGGCCCAGCAGCACTGACGGGAATGAACGGCTGTGTAGCTCGGGGCAGAGGAGAGCACAATTCTCCTCCTTTGTGTCAACTCCATGAACCCGTTCATGGAGTTCATGGAGTTGACATGAAAACTGCAGCAACTTGGACTTACACTTTTGATTAATTTTGATCTTAAAGGGGCTCTGTATTTATTAATTTCCTATAGAAAAACATTTTAAAAGTGTTTGTAGTCTTTACCGCCAAAGTGGCAAATATGTGAGATATAAAAAATTCCCCCTTGCATTTTATTTATTGGATTTCTACTGTGTGCTAAGTGATCAAGGTCCAAAAATTAATGAAACTCAAATCAGACAATTTCTAGCAATTTCCAGCCTGCTGTCAATTTCTGTGTCACTCTAGCTCCCCTTCAGATTCCATTGTGTGCTTGGCGTGGCTTACACAGAGGGCAAGGCTCCATGCTGTAGCTGTGTGTGCTCCTTCCGGGGCTGTTCAGGGCTTTCTGTGTTAGGGGTTGGAGTTTGTAACCCCACAGCCTCAGTACTTACTTGTTGGATGCTCCATGGAGGTTTGTGAGCAGGGTGAAGTTGTTCCTCACACTCCGCAAACTGGCCAGCACCTAGGAGGAAAATATTCAAATGGTTGAGGACAGAGGTGACCCAAGGCCAGGTTCAGAGGCCACGTTTAGAGATCACACCCAGGGGCTGGCCAGATAGTTCAGCAGATTACAGTGCCTGGGTAGGCAGATGCAGGGACCAGGGTTTGATCCTCAGTGTGTTGTGCTGGTCCCACCCCCAGGGTGTGCTGAGATGGCGACTGAGACAGGGCTCGGTGGTGTGCCCTGGAATCCCAGCACTCAGGAGGCTGAAAACAGGAGAATCACTACGAGTCTGATCTGTAGTGAGACCCTGTAGACCCTGTACTAAATACAAAAAGGAAGGAAGGAAGGAAGGAAGGAAGGAAGGAAGGAAGGAAGGAAGGAAGGAAAAGAAAGAAAGAAAAAATAAAGGAAGGAAGGAAGGAAAAGAAAGAAAGGAAGAAAGGAAGGAAGGAAGGAAGGAAGGAAGGAAGGAAGGAAGGAAGGAAGGACCACACCCAGGGTAGAGGAAGAGTGAGCCAAGGCAAAGGTGACACGTACCTGGGCAAAAGGGGTGACAATCAAGTCATCGCCATGCCTAGTGAAAAGAGAGAGAATACATGTCTTAAAATGTGGTCCCCTTATAGCAACAGGGTCTCAGGGCATTGCTAACTGGATCAGTGGTAGCCACCCAGTGCCCCAGAGGCTGGCGGGCATCTTGCCCGTGGAGGAAGAGCTTGAAAGAAAACAAAGCAGCACCGGGCCCATGACGCCCAGAACCATAGTGATTTCATGGGAAGCCTTTTCTAGGAGCCCTTGCCCTCAGGCTGCGGGCCCCTTAAGGACAGACCCAAGGATTTCAGCTGCTGGAGCTGGGAATCCAGAGGGGCACTGCTTCGAGGCATATGCAGCATCGGAAAAAGTGGCCTAACAGTCTGGATAAAGGGTAACTTTGGATTTCCTGGCTTTTGTTGATTTAAACCACAGCCTTAACGCCATTTAAACATATTTCTGTCTGGGAATTCCATTACTATTTTGTTGTTAACATAACTTTTTTTTTCTTAAAGTACCCTAGAAAAGCTTGTAATACCAGCATGCAGACTTTCCTTACAAAAGCCATGCATGGGCACTTGTGTGGGCTACAGGACCAGACCCAGCTGTACCTCATGTCTGGGACATCTGTACTCAGGCCTGGTCCCATGTGCTTCTTCAGGGAGGTGTTTTCTCTAGCACTTGCTTACTAATGCTATGCACCCAGCAGGCTCTCCATGGAAGGGTTTAGGAGCAGATGGGCCTAGTCCTGAGATCAGACCCATACGCCGTAGTGGTGTGAGTCCTAGCAGTGGTCAGGAGCTGGAACACTGGCCTCCTCCTCTGCCCCCCGCCGCTATGTGGACATGGTTTAGCCACGCTTAAGAACACGACCAACAATTATGAAGCAGCTGCCCCGTGCCAGCCACTATGGGAGGCCCATGCTGGGCCCCCCACAGACACAGACACAGACACAGACACAGACACAGACACACTCACTCTCTCTCTCTCTCTCTCTCTCTCTCTCTCTCTGTCTCTCTCTCTCTCTCTCTCTCCCCATCTCTCTGCTCCTCCCCTTTCTTTTCCAACATGGGCTTTTCACATCAGGTCCTTGCAAACATGGGTTCTGTATCCATCTTCGGCAGACAAGTCCTTCAGGCCAATGCAGCAAGGTTCTTGCGCACTCACGTTCAGTAGTGAAGACGAAAAGCACAGCGACAAAGAGGCAGCGTCCTTGGTGTGACCTTGGCCTGGGAGGTCTTTATGACAGCCTTGTGGGGTAGGAGCTCTTACTTCCCCTGCCACAGTTACCCCGGGCCCTCCCAGCGGGTTAGCAGGTCTCTCCCAGTGCATGGCTAAGAAGTGGAAGTGCACAGGCTGCTTACCCCAAATCTGTTCTTTTAAGCATACGCTTCCTGCCTTGCAAAGGCGGCATGAAGTGGCAAATCACATCACATAAAATCTGGGATCCTCAAAATCAAGACCAAGTAGGGTAGACAAAAATGTATTTAGAACTGAAACAGACACCAGTCCAGACTGAGATCTGGAAGAGCAGCTGCCTCACTAGGTCAACTCAGGCTGGAGGAGGTGGAGATCAGTGAAGGAGCACTGTCAGGGAGGAGTCTAGAGGAGCTGCCCTTTTTTTTTTTTTTTTTTTTTTTTTGTCTTTTTGAGACAGAGTCTCATTATGCAGCTTAGGCTGTCCTTGAGCTCACTTTGTAGCCCAGGTGTGTCTTGAACTCACAACAGTCCTCCTGCCTCAGCCTTCCTGGAATTACAGGTGTTGGCCACCATACCTGGCAAGAAGCAGGTTTTAAAAAGGCAAGATGCAGAGCCTGGTGATGCATGAAGGGTCAGAACGAAGGCTCTGAAATGAGAAAGCACTGAACAAGCTTGGGGTGGGGGTGGGGGGTGGAAACACTGAGAGCCTTAGGTTCCCTGCGGTGTAGCCAAAAGCAAAAGAGTAAAGAATCAGGGCCAGGGAGATGGCTGTGTGGAATAAGCACTTCCCTGGCAAGT
This sequence comes from Ctenomys sociabilis, assembly GCA_004027165.1. NCBI lineage: Eukaryota > Metazoa > Chordata > Mammalia > Rodentia > Ctenomyidae > Ctenomys > Ctenomys sociabilis. Next base: position 52,750 of record PVKA01005272.1, read on the forward strand.
GCAAGGGCCTGAGTTCAATCCCTGGTTCCACCAAACAAAAATGAATCGGGTGAGGACTCCTTGAGGTCTGGCTGTGATGAAGGTGCGGGTGGACTGCCGCACCCAGTGCCACTGCTCAGTTTTCCTTAGGACAGACTTTGAGATGACCAAAAACTCTTGCCATTTGTTCCTGTTTCTGATGTGAAATTCACATTGCTTAGAAGAAAACAGGATGAATCGGAGGGCGTGGTAGAGTGTGGGGCCCAGCAGACCTTCTGTGACTCTTGGCTTCTGGAGTCTGAATATCTGACCAGCGCAAAACGAAATAAGGGAACAGTGACGTGCAGGCAGTGCTGGGCGCTGGCTGGCGTACAGAGGCGCATCGTGGGGTGGCCGGCACAGCAGCCACGGCTCAGTGGTTAAGGGGAGGTGTGCAAACATGGGCGCTGCGTCCGCAGGAATGCCCTGCTGCGGAAGTCTGAGGCTTAGGGGCGAGCGTCTGGCGGTCCCCAACTTTGGCCTCTTGACAGCACTGAGCTGCACAGCTAATGTGTGCGGGGCAACAGCTACTCAGGGGACAATGTCTGTAGATTATAGAAATAGCCTGAATTTGTAAAAACAGTGATTTGATTGATTACTAATGGAAAGTGCCTGGCATCAGAGACGCAAAAGCCTTGGTTATGAAAACTGGACTCCTGCTGGTCTAAGGAAAGGAGCTCACTTTGCTCTGTCTTCTTTGTAAATTATTTTTCTCTTTTCTTTCTTCTTACTTTCTTATTTTTTCTTTCTTCTTCCAAATTTGCATGCATCTATCTGGTAATATGAACAACCCAAAGACAACACTATGCAATACAACGCATACTGTGAAATTCTTATCATTTTATTTAGTGAAATTCTGTATCTTTTCTGTTTGTTTTGTTGTTTTGTTTTGTTTTAGGGAAGGGTCTACAGGGTGTTCAGGGTCTCACTACTAGATCAGACTCAGTGATCTGCCTGTTTACAGCCTCCCAAGAGCTGGGATTACAGGCGCGCGCCACCACACCAGTCTCAATTGCTGGCTCAGTGCACCGCGGGACAGGTCCAGGGATTGAACCCCGCCCTGCAAATTCCTCAGAAATATTTAGATATTCAAAAGTAAGGCATGGTCTCCATCTAGCGACAGAACTGCACACTGCACCTTTATGGAGCAAGAACTCTATTCAGTGACCACTGGTTCTCAGAACTGGGTCTCGGTGTGCTGGGGGTCTGCTCCCAGAAACATCCCTGCTTTCTGGTGGGTAGAAAGTCCCAGGCCCTCAACTTTGAGTCACTGTAGCCCCTGTTTTCTGCCTACACGTAATTGCATTCATCCTTGGTAGAAACCGATGTCAGTCTGTTGCACAGAGTGTGGCTAGGAGCCTGGCTTTGGCGTGAAGCAGACACTGACTGGGCCTCGGGTGCAGTCGGGCCCGCTGGGAGTCCTGAGGCAACCCACCGAGGTCTCCGGCTCATCTGTGAAATGTGGTCCTGTGTGAACGAGCGAGCTCTCGGCGGGCTCCGTGCCCACTAGCGGCGCTGGCATGGAGATCACTGTGTGTATTTCACGACAGGGACATCTGTACACTTGAGTGTCTACCTTCCTCGTGGTGAGATTTCCTTCAAAACGCTCAGACCTGTCCCGGTGGCCACCGAGTGGCCATGGTTCATACGGTACACCATAGCTTACGCAGTGGTTCCTTACACAGTGTTTCCTGTGATGAAAGAGCACCTGAGTCCCAGAAATGGCACAGCCACCCATCTTATTGGCCAAACTGACACCTCCTTTCCCACCCCTCGTGATCAACCACCCGTTCCTGTTGACCCTGACTTGCAATATGTATTAGGTGTCCGCTGGGCCTGCTCGGGGGCAGAGCCCTGTGCTCTGCTCTGCAGGTCACCAGTGCAGCTCCATCTGGTTCTTATGCCTGTCCCCTGTCCAAGCCTTCTTCACAGTGCGATTGGAGCTATCTTGATTTTTTTTTCCCTTTTTGAGACAAGGTCTTGTTGTGCTCTTCAGGCTGGCTTTGAGCTCAGTTTGTAGCCGAGGCTGGTCTCAAACTCTCAACAATCCTCCTACTACAGCCTCCTGAGTGCTGGGATTACAGGTGTGTGCCATCATGCCTGGCCAAAGTTATCTTGAAAACTGGTGATTATGTTTTCCTGCTTTAAAAAGCCTCAGTATTCCCCACTGCTGGCTGTCAGCACGAAGGGCAACTCCTCGTCTTCTCAGCACGGCCTCTCTCTCATCTCTGGCCCCATTTTCAGCAGTTCCCTGCCCCTCACACCCTCTCCCTCAGCCACATGAGCCAGGAACCCTCATGACAGCCCCCATGCTGAGCCAGTCCACCAGCCTCTCCTCCGCAGCACCCTCCAGACCACCTGACTCCATTCACTTGGGAAACCTGCATTCCTGCCACCTTGAAGACACTCGCATGGCCCCTCCTAATCTCTCCACTCCTCAAAGCACAGAACTGCTCTCATTATTAGCAAAGTACCTGTTAAAGTACGTGTGTATTGAGAGGATGAATAAGATCTCCATAGCAAGATAGGAAAGGTGGGCGAGCAGGGATTAGCGCCCTTGTGTGTTCTGCGTCACTTAGAGGTGAGGGGTGGCACTCATGCATGCACCCTTCAGCCTCTCGGACCCTTTGGCTCAAGCTTTGGCTCCTACTTGGGGACTCTAGCACCCCTGTCTTTACAGTGAGAGTATAATAGGACAGCACCTCAGGGCATGGAGGTTAAAGGAGCTAGAATGGGCTTTGCGTAGCGCAGCAAACACAGGGCATGACCCATAAATGTGTCTTGTTCTCGCAGATAATGCGGAAATTACGAGGACGTTCTGTGTCTTAATGTCCAGCTGATAGCTGGAGCTGTGGAATCCTCAGAGTCCTTTTCAGATAGTTGGTCAGCGACCAGTGTTAAACACGAGTGGCTACGGGCGGGACTTGCCTGCACTGTTCTGGGTCTCCTTTTCCCTGTGACAGCAGCGCTGGCCCCCTTCCCGAGGCTCTGCAGGAGGCTGATGCAGCGCTTTCCAGCCTAAGGTGGGTCCCGCCCAGTGCTGGGGAGCCTAGCAGGCCCCTCTGGCGGCTGCACTTCGCGGTCCGCTGTGTCAGCATGTGAAGGATTAGATGGCAGTGACGCAGGAGTGGCACAGAAGGGCCAAGCAGGGCCACATCCAGGACGGGGCGGCACTTCCTGCTGGGACTCAGGGGCATCTCATTTCCTTTGGCTCAAGAGGCTTATTCTGGAAGCCCTGCCGGCTCCAGGTCACCCTTCCCACATCTTGCTCTTATTCCCACATTCCCACCTTTGCTTTCCTCCGATTTCCCTGGAGCCAGGCCTCAGAGCCGCAGTTTCCTCTCAGATCAGAGCTCAGTGCACTGGGCGTAAGCAGCTTCCGGCCTCACTTAGATGCAGGGCCCGGGAGCCTGCCGGGGGCCTCTTGGGTCCCTGCACCCCGCCAGGGCCTTTGCAGTGGCCTCCTGGGTTACCCGTGCCATCTTCTTCCGGGACTGCTGGCAGGAGATGGTGAACAGGAGCCCCAGAGCCGCTGTTCCTTTGTCATTTCCGTCCCTCCTCAGGATAATGACTCGGAGGAGGCGCTGTCTGAGGTTGCTTTCGCTTAGCTCCTGTGTGCAACTGGTGAGAGGCCAGAGAACCTGGACTCGCCTCCAGTCCTACTTTTCTGTCACACTGAGAAATATAAGCTCCTAAGTCCTAAACTGACAAACATAGAGCAGGGTTTTTTTTGTTTGTTTTGTTTTTTGTGTTTTTGCTATAATACTGAAATCATTTCAAAACAAAGTCATGTGGCAGTTTACTCCCAACATTTGAACATAAATCCTAGTCCCAGCACGCTGGAGCCAATTGTACCGCGTGGCCCAATAGGTTTTCCTGAGAAAGGCTGCTTGTTATGACAAAGTTGTGCCCTTCCCATGTTTGTTTTTCAAAGTCCTTAGTTTTAAAAAGCGAAGAGGACACTAAATGATTTCCACGTAAAACTCTTATGTAAATTTAAAACTGCACAAAGCGTGAACAGTTAGTTACAGGGACGCTGGGTGCAGGGCTGTAAGGACAGCATCTCTGTTGTTTTTTTGGAGGGTCTATTTTACTTTGAGGTTCAAAGGGCCTGGGAGATGGCTCAGTAGAATAAGTGCTTGCCTGGCAAGCACAAGGGCCTGAGTTCAATCCCTGGTTCTGGAAAAAATTAATGGCTACTACTAGGTTCAGGCTGGCCTTCAATTCACAGAAGTCCTCCTGCCTCAGCCTCCAGAGTGCTGGGATGACAGGCTCCCAGCACCACACCAGGAGGCATCTCTGTTCCACCGGCTGCAATCGTGCTGCATTGTGGTTTTTCAGGCTGTGCTGAGGCTGCGTCCTAGAGACCCACCCTGCTGCCTCCACAGGCACGAAGGGCAGATGGCGTGAGGCTGGAGCTGCGGAACGGCCGCCTTCCGGAGCTGGCCTCTTCTCTTGAGATGCCTGTGGAGAAGGCTGTTCTCAGCCTTCAAGCTCGCCACACTTACCATGCTCCCTCATGATGGGGCCTAGAAAGCCTTGGGCCTTGGTGGAGGTCAAAAGTTGCAGCACCTGCGCTGACCAGAGTCACCACACGGTCCTCAGTGAGCGTGGCGCTGATGCTGCTTGGCCTCGGGTCCCTCTGCCCCGTGCTGGTCTGTGAGCTTCTGCCAGCAGAGCAGCTGCTTCCACAAGGAAGAGGAGATGTGCGCCCGGACGTCTTGTACACGGTCATTGTTAGGGCGTGGGCACTTGCGATGTCTCACAAAGGGTCACATGCTGGAAACTTGGTGGCCAGCAGCGTGACTGGGAGGCAGGGGGCCTCGATGAAGGTGGGCATAGCAAGAGCTAAGTAGGTCCTGGGGTGCTGCGCATGCAGAGCAAGTCAGTCTCATGATAGTAAGGCCAGCACAGTCCAGAGGCTCCTCCACAGGCGGCTGGCTTCGTCTCCAGTTCTCTGCCATACTGAAACATAGCCAGGGGCCAGTACGTGCTGCCTAGACCCTCCTGCCACTAGGATGACCCTCCTTTAGCTCTTAGAAAAGAGGTCAGGCCAACCTTTTTTCTTTATAAACCACCTAGGATCAGTTATTTTGTTATAGCAACAGACAATGGACCTAATACCATTATCTTTAGCTACAGCACAAGGTATAGCATAAAAACACAGCCACCCTCGATATTGTAGAGACCCATTTGACCAGCTGCAGGCAGGGCTGTTCCACCGTAACACAGAGGACATGTGCAGAATTGGGTGGCAGGGTAAGTAATCGCTAGATGTTGGCTGCCTTCCACTCTGCGCTTACGCGTGTGGCTGTGTCCCCTTCAGCATTCCTGCTTAGCTGCTGTTTCCCCACCACATACACAAACTTTCGGTGAACGGCCTTTGTTTTTCCTCATCTGTGATTTTTCCTCTGCTGTTTCATCTTTTATTCACAGTCTGGCACCCTGCATTGCGCAGACGAGCGTTTCAGTAAGTCTTTGCCAAATGAAAAGTACAAGTGAGACTTGGGGCACGCCGTGACTGAGGAACTTTAGGGCTGAGGCGCTTCATTAAAATGTGTCAGCGACAGTCCTGTGGGGGAGCCCTTTCTCGCCGCCGCAGTTCACAGCGTCCCTTTCCCACTTCGCAAGAAGGCGAATGTGATCATGGTATCTCCCCTGCCACGTAAGTATAAGTTAGTTGAATGTCAATGGAGTGCCCGCCTTTGATAGGTGTAGACAAAGGAAGGGGTGTAGAAAGAAAAGTCATGATGTGTGTGTATAGACAGTACAGTTGGGATAGATAACGCTGTGCTTCTACATAATTCTATGAGAGGCAAGATCTGCACTAATGATGGTTGGACAGGATATTATGTCGGCTTGTAGTACTATGGTCATTCACTAGGAAAATAATTATTAAATTTTTGATATAATTCAGGTATAAAAAATAAGATAAGTAAGCAGCTATACTCTTAATTCACTGATAAATCTGCTAAAATAATATCTGTAAATATAATATCATGTATGCACCTTGTACAATACCAAAACATTATGAAAACAGTCTGCAATGTGTTAATTTATCGAATCTGTATTGTTAAGGTGTCTTGAAACTGTCTGAGTGACATTTGTAGTTCAATAAAATAAAAAAATAAAGAAAAAAAAAAAAGAAGGCAAATGTTTTTGGCTGACCTTCTCGTAGCAAAAGAGAGCCAAGTGGGATTTTCCAGGCTAGCGACTTTAGGGAACTACTAATAGTTTTATAACATAGAATGTTGAAAATGATTATATGCGTGCCCAGAATCCTTTTAAGGATGGATTTTAGCATCCAATTTTATTTGATTTCTGAAATCTAATAAATGAACAACGCAGCCCTGCCATTGTTCTTTAAGCAAAAGTTAGAGATCTATGAGGAATAGCAGCAACACAACACCAAAACCTCAGCTGTGCTTCTCAGAGCAAAGGAGTGCACTGTGACTCATCAAGGAGCCGGGAGACAGGTGAGCAGCGTGGCTGTGTCTGCGGGTAGGGAGCTCCAGCCGGGGCCCTGGCATGCGGCTGGTGACAGCCTGGTCTGTGCCACCAAGCGCAGGTGAGCAGCCATCGCCTCGCTTCTCTCCTACAGCCTTCTGGGAGCCCACAAGCAGCTCAACACTCAAGTGTGATCTGCAGGATGTGCTGAAGTTCTCATCTCAGTGCACGATTCAGCAGTTCAGGCTGAAGCCCGGTTAAAACTTTTAAAAGTATCAATAACATATGTGAACCGCTGCACACTGCGCCTGAGGTTTTTAACAGCCGTGAAGACGCTGCCCCCACACCACATGCTGCCTAGCGGGGACCCTGAGGCCGCTCCATCCCCCTGCATCTCTGCCCTCTGTGGAAGGCCTCCAAGGAGCAGCCGCCGCTGCAGCGGGTGACAGTGGGAAGGCGATGCAAGTGCGAGAGCAGAAGGGTGACGCGGGCTGTACTTACTGCTCACTGGGAAGAGAAGAGTTTCGGGACATGGCTTTTGGTGACAAGTCATAGTCGCTGTCCGATCTGTAGAGGAAGGACTCTCTGCGCTGGCTGTGCCCTGGGAAGGTGGCATGCAGAACCAGCCCCGAGGACGAGCTGGCCTGGGGGTCCAGCGGGCTCCTGCCTGGGGAAGGGCCATTTTCCACGTCAAAGCTTGAAGAGAAAGCGGAAAACTCTGGTCACTCATCAGTCACAGAGGAGGACAGCAAACGCAGCCCCAAGCTCACACGTGGCAGGTCCCTAACTGGACACTGCATGGAAAGCCATAGCCCTCACCACAGTTCTGGGCTGCCCTGGTTCTTTCCACGTTGTGTACGGGAAACTGGGTCCCACACGGTTGTTATCCAAAGCCACAAGCCGTACAGTGACCCACTGTGCAAGACCCAAAGCAGAGCCCACGACTGCTCAGCTGCATGAGCGACCTGAACGAATTCACAGTGGAAGCCAAGCGACAGATGACGTGGAGGCAACAATGTGTGTCCTAGCAGGCTCCAGGTGTCAGACACGGCGCTTTCACGCCAAGGGGACACCTTCCAGCTAGAAGTAAACACCACGGTGTTGTTAAATACTCTGTATGCATACTTTTAAATATTTTTAAATGTTTTGGGAACAGACTGTTATCCTGGAAATATCTGTTATTTGATTAGATGGGAGGCCCAGCCTGAGACATAATATTCATGGACAAGTTTAACTTGCAGAAAATGACTTAATCCAATACAGCTAGAGCCCCTTTCGAGGCTGCAGAGCTGCTCTGTGGAGGAGGAAGCCCTGCAGGATCTGGTGGAGGCGTACAGTGTGGCTATGGGGTCTCCCTCACCCAGAGCAGGGGCTAGCAAGCCAGATCTACTTGTTTTTCTTTTATTTTTCTCACACCCTTCCTTCCTCTTGCTATTCCCCCTCCAACTACTGCGGCCCTTTGCTTTGGGAAAAGATCTGCTTCCCCTTTCCTGCTATCTGTCTTTTATTTTGCTGTTTAATTGATTTAGAATTGGGGCTGCATCTAGAAGAGAAAGCGCGAGCTAGTTAAACCGTGTGTCTGGTTTATTCCACTTCATGTCATGGCCTCCGTGGTGCACCCATCTTCCTACAGATGACCGAGATATATCTTCCCACAGATATTGTAGCAGTCTCGCTCAGTGACTGTGCAGCCAGGGATGGTCGCATCGCTGTGCTGTGTTTTCCCCACCCTGGCTTCCATTGGGTGCTGTGTCTTTCCTACCTTCTCCTGTGTAGTCTGAATCCTAACCCATTGTCGTGCATGTGCGGCTACCACCAGCCTCAAGCGGACAGCACCTCCTCTTAGTATGTCTCTGTGTCACACACTGCTCCCTCTCTAATACTCTGAAGAGGGGATTCTGGGGTTCAGAGCTCTTTCTCTAAGTTGGACCCCAATAGCTGCCTTCCTTGAGAATTATCCAGCTTCCATATATTTAAAAATTTTTTTCTTTGTTTTCTTTCTTTCACTAATTTTGACAGTGCTATTCTCTTTGGGTGGATTTTGCTTTTATTTCTTTATCTTATAAAAAATTTGCTAGCATATTATTTCATTTAATCCTAAAAAGCCTGTGACCTATGTAACATGGCTCTACGCTGCATTTGAAGACCACGAGATTTAGGAGCATGCAGACACTTTGATAAAGCTGCGAGAGCAGCTCCTTGGCCCCATCTCCAGGGAAAAAATGCTCTAAGATGCTCATTGATGCAGACAGTGACAGATCCTATATGTGTTTCCCAGGGCTGCAGTCTATGGTGACATTTAATTTATAAAGTAAGTATAGTAAGGAATTAACAGCAAATTATAATAAAATAAAAGAATTTTAATAATCTACTCAAATTACTTGGAACTAATGAACTTTTTCTGGAATTTTCCTCTTACTGCTTTTGAACCATGGCTGACTACAATAACAGAAACCATGAAAAATGAACCCACAGATACATGGTGGGGAGGGACCAGCTGCAATCTGGAGACAGTGCAACCTACAACCCATGTCTTTGAACTCATGTCTTCATGGTTCTGAGCCAGTCTGGGCTACAAGAGAGATCAAGGCAGTCTGAACTGCACCGCAAGACCCTGTTTCAAAAAAACCCAAACCTGAACTAAACCAAACAAAACAACCAAAGCAAATAATAACAAAGCCCACCAGAGACCCTGCTAGCTTCAGGTCCATGATCAAAAGCGGCAGATGAACCCTCGTAAGAAAAAGGGCCCCGCCTAAGGGTGAGCCACAGCACCCAGCATGTGTTTGGGCTTCCACAGTGTGCACATGGCTGTTCCCAGCAGGCCAGGGGCTGGGTGGGCAGCAGGCAGGCAGCCATGCCCCACTAAAGCTGGCAGCCTGCGTGCCCAGAGGCATGCTGTGACCATGCCGTGAGCACCCAGGCTGCAATGAGAGGGGGACGATGACACCAGCTGGCAGACCTCCCTGGGTCTGCACAGTGAGCAGCTGTGCAAATGAAGAGCCCCTCTGTGATGGCTGTGAGTCCTGAGGCTGGAGCTCAGCCCCTCTGTGGGCAGGAGGCGAGAGTGGGTTACGTGGAGTTAAGAGTGGGCATGAGCCTTGGGACCCATGCATGCCCAGGCTGCCGCTCCTCTGGTGCACATCTGCACAGCCTTCTGGGTAGTGAAACAACTGACTCCTGGCAGCTGGCACTGAGCTGCTGCTCCAGGCCCCTCCAAGATGGGCTGCACATCCTGGCAATCCAGTAGCAAACGACTGGCACCTGGGACAGCTAGGGAGGGACCTCCCACCCTCCTGTGGCCTGGCTGCAATCCCTGGTTGGTGCTTATGTGACATCAGTCCCGAAACGCTGTGCGTGCCTACGCCAAAGGCTCCGCAGAGATACCCAGCGGGTGAGCCCTGCGCGTCCTCAGTACTTTCTCAGGCTGCCTTCCACCCTCTCCACTAGAGCCATGCCTGTTGGGCAGAGGGTGAGTCCACAAGCATCTTCCTGGCAGTGTGTGACCTGGGGCACCCATCCCTGTGCTCCCTAGTACCCAGAAATCCTTCCCTGCTGGGGAGCAGAGGCTAAGCTCTGAGCCCAACCCCAACTCCCTCATGCCATTCCTCTGTGGATGCATTTTCTGGCTGCCTTCCCCTGTCTACTCTCACAGGAGGCCTGCTGGAATTTGGAGGAAGCCAAGGAAGAACTCCCTAGTGGTGCAGAGAAGCAGTGTTGGGAGACAAGTGGCCTTTTATGTCCCACTGGGCACTGTTTCAAAACTGCCAACCCAGATGCACAACTCTGGAGCACACACACATCACCAGCCAGAGCCAGCCCCAGTCACAGCAGAATAAGCGGGCAGATGCCATATGCACCCCACAGATCTGGGCAGGGGCAGGCCAAACATGGGGAGCAAATGTCCTGCATGATGAAGCACAGCAAGAGGGCACACAGGCCTGCCACCGCAGAGCCAGCACACAATCTAGGTCATTTACTTAGGGCAGTCCTCGCTCCTGTATTGGAAAGGACGCACGTTTTACCCTTGGGCTTCTTGAGACTGAAAAGTCATGGCAGAAGTAATACAAATGGTGGATAAAGTGGAGAGGGGCGAGACAAAAGCACAGCATCCTTGCTGCCAGTTTAGAGCTTTTCTGTCTGAAGTTGCCTCGCCCCACCCCCACCCATCCTGATTCTTTTTCCTCAAGGCTCCACTGTAGGCTGCAGCATCGAGGATCATCGTTCTTCTCAGGCTCCTTAGAAGCTCATGCCGGCGCCCCAGTCCCCTTAGCATTCTCTTGCCCTTGGTCATGCTATGCCTGCCTCCAAGCAGGACAGCAGTCAGCATTTTTGCATTTGTTGTTACTTGCGGGCTCAGCTGCACCAGGAAGGAATTTTGGGAAGAGTAGGAGAGGGTGGGCTCAGGCGCCCCGGAGCATTTGATGAGGACACGGCAGTGTCACGGAGAGCTGAGGTGAGTGTTTAACTTAAAAAATGATGATCCTGAAAGACACATTTCTATTAGTGCCCTAGAAACACTCCCTTGGCTTCAGCCCGCTTAGCATGTCCCTTCTGGCATGTTCAGGGGCAGGTCTTCAGTCCTGGGTCCTGAAGGTCTTCAGCTGTGCAGCCCTGGCCCCCTGGATATCCTGCGCCAGTTCAAAACATTTCCTTCCATGGTCACTTGGAGTTAGGGGCAGAACCAGAGTCTCACAGTACCAGAGCCGGTAAACAAGGTGGCTGTGGGCACGCTTCTTACGAGCCGCCATTCTGCATGTCAGATCTTGGCAAGAGGAGGGCACTTCTAGAACTGCTTCAGAAAGTGGCAAGAATAAAAGGCTAAGTGTGCTTGAGTCAAGGAAAAAGGTGAGAGTGATAATGGCAATGTTTCTTTTACTAATTCACTTTTTAAGCTTTTCTAAAATATTTACCGTTTTTCTCACTTGCGCCAATTCTGCTCGCGTGTGCGTGAGCGCACGTGCACACACACACACACACACACACACGCACGCACACACACACACGCACATTCCTGTACACAGATCCAGTCCCAAAGATTAGACAGGAACCTGGCTCCTTGGCCCCTGCGATATTCACATCCACAGATTATAGTCGCACAGAGCTGACCCAGAGCCCACACAGGCCCTGCACAGCCAGCTCATCTCCAGATCGTGACGGTGACCCGTGCCAGGCAGTCGCTGGCACAGAGCTCCGAGGAGAACGGGGCTACAACCATGCCATGCAAGCTTCACACAGACAGCTCCCTGGGGTTCACAGCACCCTGGACGTGGACGGCTGACCACTGTAGCCCAGCACCTGCGCTTTGCGGTCCAGTTCTCTACTCATCTAGCTGCTCCCAGGAGGCTGCTGCCCTCCAGAACTACATATTACTGCTGAGGCCTGGGAGTAGCAGGTCTTCCACAGGCTGTCTGAGTGGACTCAGGACAGGCGCTGTGACGCTTTCTGTGACTCTTCTGGAGCTGGGACACAGACTTCTCCTATTTCCTTCAAACGAGTCTGTGGAGACGAGGCTTCAAGTTCTTTGATGAATCATGTGGAGGCAATGATCCAAAATTTCAAAAATTGTTTAAAAAATGTGTTCTCCCTGAGCAAAACAGGCCTGCATAGAAAGGGCCAGCGCAGACGTCGCTGTGCTGAGCCCCGCGGGGACAGGCGCTGCTCTGCCAGCCTGCCTCTGCTCTCCTCCTCTCCTTGGTTTTGAACCTGGGCGTCTACACCCCCTGCCGGCTCCCCCGCCCAGAAGCTCGCCGCGCCCGTGCTGTGGCGCCAGCAGGGACCAGCAGGTGGCAGGCGACCCCGCGGCTTCCCGCGACTCCCAGCCTCAGTCCGACTGCCGGGCTGCTGGGAGACGGGACCCAGCCTTCTCCGTGAGCCTGCGAGGGGAAACGAAGGGTACAGAACCAAACCACGAGGTGCCCAGGAAGTCGAGATTCACCAAGAGACGCTTTCCTTGTGAGAACGCCAGCGAAGCCAGGCAGCTGCAGAATCACCCGCAGCTGATCCCCAATCACCTCCCAAACCCCGATTTCTGGAGCAGAGGCTCACGGAGCAGTCTCCCTGGACACTCTGGCCTCTGTGTCAGGGGTCTCTCCTTTCTGAGCTCAGCATGCTGCAGGTGAGCCTCGCGGGCTGCCCTGACACACAGCCGTCCCCGGAAAGACTGCGGACTCCACAGAAGAGGTTTAGACTCAAGGGGGCGGCAGAACTGCTTCCTGCCCTTGAGCCAGCGCTCTGTTCTCCGGACTTTGCCTAAGCGAATCCACATCACTGAGTTCTCACTACAGCTCTGGTAGGGCAGCTCTCTTGGCTTAGTGTCAGAAAGGAGAGAGCTGAGGCCCCCACCGTCGCTTCACTTGAGAAACCTAAGCATGTGACCTCCTGTTGTTACAGCGCCCTCTGGGCCCAGGTCCTTCCTGCCCATTCCCCGAGGCCTCTGGACCCTAGTCTGACGCGATGCCCTATATCTCTCTGCCTAGCTGTCTTGCCTTCTCCCGCAGACCCGTCCTCTTTGAGGCAGGAACTAAGCCTCACAGTTTTGTATCTCCAGACCTGAGAACTGAGCCTCACACCAAAGGGCACATGCGAGTTCTTGCTCAGTGCACACCAGGGCTTTATAGCTTTCTGTTCCCAGACACGCAGTTCCATTTGGCTTAAAATCTGCAGCAGCACAGTTCCTCAGTGACGGCACTGGGATCCTGCTGCCTTTCACACCCTCCTCTGTCCTCCCTGCAGCATCCTAGCAATGCTGTGTCAGGACACTTTGCTGGTGGGAACTATTTTGTCTATAATAAGTGTGCATTTGTGTGCTGACTGCATGTGTGCTGGGGCTGCACATATGAAAATGTGCTTCTTTAATGTTCTCGGAGAAGACATTCCCCCAGTTGTAGTCAGAAAACACCTTCCAATGCTGGGTTATAGCTTTGATGAGAAGTAGCTGCTCCTAAGCCATTTGTTAGTACGCTTCCAGGGGCTGTCACCTCCAAGTGCTGTCCGGCTTCTGCAGAAGGGTGAGCTGGTGGGGATGTACATGCACCTCACCCACACTGCAACAGTGACAGCCTGGCATGATGGGAGCAGCCAGCCCTAATTTCTAGCAAAGGACTGACCCTTGTGGAATTGTAGCCAGCAAGAGGAGAGCCCACGTCCCCCTCTGCCACAGCGACAGCAAGGCCTCGCATTCCGTCCTGAGAATTGTTTCAGAGTACGGCTCTCTGTCCCTGCACCAGGAAGGAGAATTCAGGTGTACTCGCATCTGAATTCTGCAGGCAGCTCCCTGTGGCTGTCTGTTCTCCCCAGGGGTTCTGAAAATGACATTTTGTGCAGCAGTCCTCAGCTGCTTTTTCCAGAAGGGCAGAGCCAGAGGCAGCACTGCAGGGCTGCTGAGCTCTGGGCTCCTGGGTCTGGTCTTGCTCTATGAGGGATAAACAATAGGAAACAGGGAATCTCTGCACCCTGGCCCTACATGGGGATGACACTGTGGGTAGACAAGCTCTGGGAGCAGCACAGACAAGAAATCTCTAAGGCCTTCAGGAGGGGCGCAAGAGCGGCTCTCCGGTGTGCCTTGGTCTTGACGCCGATGGTCAGGCACTCATTCAAAACAGTTGTGCTGAACGCCCATGAGGAAACACAGCATTGTGGTTGGCTTGACAATATAGCAGTGTGCAAGACAGAAGGGTCCTTAGGCCAAGGACGGGCCACAGCTAACCAAGAGAGAGGAATTCAGATCATGGTGATGACCACTCAGGAAGAAAAGTAAAACATAAGAGTATGGTAGGGACTGATGCAGAGAATGCTGCTCCAGGCTGGGTCATGAGAGCCACACAGCTGCCTGCTGCGCTGCTCCAGCAGGCACAGGACGAGGTCATCTGGGTTGGGGTCTGGTAAAGGTTTCAGCAAAGGTTTCTTTGTCTTTGGGCTCTTGCCTTCATTTCTACGTCCCTTCCACCAAAGATCCGAGTCAGGTGATGCTGGGAATTTAGTGCCCATTACTGTACTGAGCTAATGACTTAATTTCCCCCACTTGAGCTTCTTTCTGAGCCAAGTCAGTTGTCCTACAATAGGAGGTATAGTTGCTATTATCTGTAAGTATATGCAAGTATATAGCATTATCATACATTACTATCCATCCATATACACACACCTTATCATACATAAGTCTACAGTAATAACTAAAATAATAATTATACTTATTTTAGCTACAATATAGCTGCATCTCTAATATCTAGGTATTTATGTGCCTGGTGGACACTGATATTGGTTGTGTAGCGCTTGTCTAGCACGTGTTTCATTCACCAGTCTTCCCTCAGAGTGCTGGTTTCTAAAGACACAGGGCCCCTGTTCCATATATTTCTCCCCAGTGCACAGAGTCCCACCTGTCTAGCTGTAGGCACTTGATAGATGTCTGGTGAAAGAACCAATGACCTGGGATGGAGCAAGGCACATGAATATCTGTTCCTCGATGTCCATCACAGACAGCACCAGTGGCTTCCCCAGGGAGACCCAGGGTAGTATAGGAACCCAGTGACATCTGCTCTCCCTCTCCGACAAGCCCCTCAGAGCTATCTCATGAGGAAGACTAGGGCTTTGCTGGGAATACTGCCTCTCCCACAGGACACCCACCTGAAGGAAGCTGGTGATCGTGTAGCAGAAGCACCCTTCCTGCTAGGTGTGCATGGGGTAAGAGATGGGGAACCATAAAATCCCTCTCCACAGTCTTCATGCAGAAAGTTTTCTGGTTTGTTTGTTTTTCATGTATGTAGTACAGGGTCTACAGGGTCTCACTACACAGATCAGACTCAAAGTGACCCTCCTGTTTTCAGCCTCCCAAGCGCTGGAATTAGAGGCATGTGCCACCAAGCCCAGTCTAGAATGCTCTCTTCTGCTGAGGACTTCTATTGCTTTTGTTTCAATTACCACTTGAGGTCCTTTCACATTTTACCAAAGAAATAAGAGAACTGAAAAAGGAATGCCAACACTTAGTTTTTCTAATGAGGCTGTAAGATGGCCATTTTAAAAGAGTTTTGTCTCAGATCCTTGGGAGCATATTTTGTTATGATCCTTAATGACGTTACAGTGTGCTAATAACTTCACACTATTGTGTTTCTGTGTCATACTATTTAATGCCCAAGGAGAACAAGACCCTATTTGCAAACAATCTTACATCATAATTGCAAGACCCTTTTTTTCTAGTAAATTTACAAAATGTCCTATCTATTTCTAGGTTAAACAATATGTTCAGAAATAACAATGTTATAATGTGAGTTCGAGATTCTTTCTGTTGTTTAATTAAGGTTGAAATTTCACAGGCTGACTCTCAGACTTTCCCTCATTAAAGTCTGCTAAGGAACCTGACCGCTCTTACAGTCAGAGACACTTTTTACAGCACTCTCCTTCTTAGAAAAGATGAGGTCCCCTAAGAGGTCACAGTGTTTATGAAGGAAAAGGCTTTTCAGGGAGATCTTATGGCGGGTGTGGAATGACCTTTGTGTCCCCAGTAAGCACTTTGGGTAAAGAGGTCACCCTACTAGACCGGTATATTTCAGACTACGTTCTCTACTTTTTAAAAAGAAGTTATAGGAGATAATCAAAAGCTCTCTTAACAAGATATGAACAATCCAATGTATAAGTAAGGTAGGCTTGCCAATAATAAGATTGATTAATTAAATGAAATATTTATTGAGAAGTAATGGTGCCAGCATTCAGGAGCTCACAGGCAATTAGGGAAATGAGCTCAATCTGGGAAAACTAGCTCTTTCTCAACCAGGGAAAGAGCTTCAAGAAATTCCCGCTTCGCCACCTGGTAGCCATTTCTAGAAATGAGCTGGAAACCAGCCCTGAAACACCACAGAGAGACCGTCAGTTATCCTGCCTGTACGCCTCAGCGACGCAGATGTGTGAACTCCCTGAGGGAGCGTATTCCAGCTTGGGATTGTTTTCATTTTTCCTGACTCAGGCTATGCAATGGAAACTTATTTTAGGGTTCAGCTGCTCTCCAGTGGCCCACCACACGCCCCTTTTCCCTCTGTGCCGAGGCAGCCGCCTCCTACTCGGTTACACTGGACAGAAGCTCTGGTGATTTATTCCATTGTCTTTCCTGCTGACCAGCAAGAGCTGCCCATCTTGCATGAGAACTGCCCACTCCTTGATGGCCATCACGGCTCTGGACACTCCGCCTTCCCCTGCCTCAGGCCCCTAGCAATTTTGGTGATTCCCGCTGCACCCCTCCTCCAACGCCTCGCGTGACAGCAAGATCAATCTTTAAACAAAACAGGCTAAGAGCGTGACATCGCACTTGGAATGAAAGCCAAGCTCCGTTCTACGGACTGTGAATCTTGAGTCTCCTCCAAGCACCCCGCCCTCTGCTCAGGGTGCCCCCGCCCCAGGATGGCTTTTGTGTTTCCAAGAGGTGGCATTTCCCCCAGCCCGGGGTCTTGCACACGTGTGCTCTGTTTCCTGGGGATCTCTCTTGCTTCCTAACACATGCAGCTCGTGGACAAGGCTGTGCGAACATCTGTTCAAGGAATGACTAAACGCTCATTTCTTCACTGTCACCCCTTCTGTTCCCTGCATGGCTGCCTGATCATTCTTTAAGAGCTGGATGAATTCACTTGTTAAAGACATTCTTTTCCCACTAATTAATAGGCCCTTCGTCTTCGCAGCACCCGTTCCAGCTTTGTGCTACACTTCTGCGTCCTTTGAAAAATTGCCTTTCTTTCGTATAAATCTAAATCCCATTAGGGCCATCTGCTCTGCACGCCAGTGTGTCAACTAGGAGAGCCTAGGCCTGCCAGGGACACACTGCTAGTTCTGGACAAGTGTCTGTTCAATGGATTAAGGCCTGCATGATAGGGGGTGGATGTCAGAAACACCACCAGTAACCCCAGGGCTTCACAGCAGACCCAGCTTTTAAAGGGTTTCTTCAATGTGTGGGCAGGTGGCTCAGAATTTTAGTGCTTTCCCAGCAAAGCAAAGCCCTGGGTTCAAGCCCCAGCACTGCAGAAAAAAAAAAAAAAAAGAGAGAGAGAGAAGAAGGAGGAGGAGGAGACAAAAATAATAATCATTTCTTCATTTGGAGAGAGAATTATTTATTTCCTGACATTTGGCCAATTCCCACACCAATTCTAAAGAACCTCAAATTTAAAATATCCATTGAGTCGGGCATGGTGGTGCAGGCCTGTAATCCCAGCACTAGGGAGGCTGAGGCAGCAGGATTGTTGTGAGTTCGAGACCAGCCTGAGTTACAAAGTGAGCTTAAGGCCAGCCTGAACTGCATAGTGAGACCCTGTCTCAAAAAGACAAAAAAGAAAAAAAAAATATATATATATATATATCCATTGATGTAAAAATTTGTCACAGGTTTGAAAAATTCTCCTGTGCTTATTGCTCTGGCCTGACTTCAGCAAATGAGGCGGGTTTTCAGGTCACGTTTCTTAAGCCGCTGGCTGGGAGCAGGTGGGGTTCCTATCAGTGACGCACTTCCAGTCCTGGCGCCATGAATGCCATTACTTAACATTTTAAGAATTTTGTACTTAATACCTAATTTATATTCTCTTGAGAATGAAGAGGCCATCTATCTCTTTTGTGGTTGAAATAGGACAGGAGGGAATGGCAGGAACTCAAATAATAGCCCTAAAATTGGAAATCAATACCTCCACCTCCGGCCAGCATAGCACTTAATATTGTTCCCATCAGTGGACATCTGGCCTGCAGACGCTATGGGTGGTGAGCACCACACCTGCCAGCAGCCTGGCATCTGGATTGCGAACACGCTCTTTGGAGGGGAGAGAGAGGCAGGAGAAGGGGGAGAAGAGACAGTAGAGGTGGGAATCTGGGACCCGGGAACCTCTTCTTCACTTAGGCAATAAAGGAGTGAGACCTCATGTTCCTTCCTCAAGGTGCTAAACACGCATGGTGTCAGTGCCCAGCTAGCATGAGGAAGGCATGGCCGCGTGTCTCTGGGCCCATCACTCTGAGAGGAAAGAAGGGGCTTGTTTTTATGGCTATGAAGCCTAAAGTTCAAAAAGTTTAAGTAACTTGCTGACAAGTTAGATCCTGGATTTAAGCCTAGTTGGTCGGATGCATTACAAATTGATCCTCTGCAAACATCTATTCTGCCTCAGAGCTGCTCCAGGTCAATTTCCATGATTTCATCTGCAGTGAGTGAGTCTCTCTGCTCAGAACCCTGCCCTCCCTCTCCTCATGGGGTTTGCTCCCACAGAACGGCGCAGATTAGTAGCTCTCTCCACATCTTCGATTTCCACACTGTGTACCCACAACGCACTGTACAGATTTGTATCTGAAACACACCAGCCCAGGGCAAAAATAACCAGAAAGGCTTCCCTCGGGGCTATAAAGGTGGGAAGGCCTCATCACCAGGGAAGCTGGAATCCAAGAAATGTTAAGGGAGATTCTTCAGTAGAAAGAGATAATGATGGGTGGAAATCTGGGTCTACACAAGGAATGAAAATGTATCATTCTTTCTCACTAAAGTGTCTTGAAGGTAGTCAGCAATAAAGGTCTGCACTATAAGTCCATTAAAATTGTTTAAGCAAAGGGTTAAGGTAAATAAACAAATAAAATAAAATGGAGGCATGAAACGGTTATGCAGAAACAGTACAGGGGGGGGAGGGAGAGAGAGAGAGAGAGAGAGAGAGAGAGAGAGAGAGAGACAGACAGACAGACAGACATGTCATGAGCTGCTAACCGAAACTATTTTGGCCTGAGTTGGCCTCCATACTTGGGAGCCTTACACAATGATCTTTGATGCCAGCTCTAACTTGCAGAGTGTACTTTAGTGATATTTACCAAGAGAAGTCTCAGGCAGAGCTTAATCACTGGCAGGCTGCTGCAGCAAGTGAAGCCAGTACCCAGCTGTGGCCAGTGAAGCCACTACGCCTCTGTTTCCCAAGTTCTGCCTGCCCCAGGGGAGGGAGTGAAGCTCTATGGTTCTGAGACTTCTCTTTTCTTTCCTTATTTTTGTCTTTTTGAGACAGGGTCTCACTATGCAGTTCGCACTAACCTTGAACTCACTTTATAGCCCAGGCTGGCCTCGAACTCACAGTGATCCTCCTGCCTCAGCCTCCCGAGTGCTGGGATGACAGGCCTATGCCAGCATACCAGGCTTAAAGGTTTTCAACAATGCAACGCTGTTACAGTTAACTTGTCTAAAGTGTCTCCTTTTAACAGAACAGATATGATGAATAGGAAGCAACACCACAGCAGACTTGAACCTTGCTGTGGCAAGCCTCTCTGTAAGTGGCCCAAACACAATGATTAAAAGACAGGTATTTTCAAGACAGACAACAATGTGTACTCTGGCTCTAGAGCTACATAATAAACCACTCTAAATATGTAAAGACACAAGAAGTTTAAAGGGAAAGCACCAGGGAAATTCATAACGTATGGTGCTATGATGTCCACAGTGGATATATTTATAGTCTGCTTGTTAGCAGATTTCAGAGTCAAATAAAGAGGACTGCTTCCTAACGACCCAGGAGCCTATCTACACCAGACAACAGAATAATTCTGCATGCTATGCACTAATAACAGAGTTTCAAAATATACGAGGCAGAAACTAATAAAACTGAAGGGAGAAAGAAAACCATTCACAATTATAGCTTTAATGATTGATAGAACACAGAGAGACTTCATAAAGGGAAGGAAGACCCAACACAGTCAGTTGGGCCTAACTGACAACACACTCCTTATAGCAGCAGAATGGTGTTTATTCATGGACCCTGAGCAAGAAAGACAACAGCCTAAGCTCGAGAGCAGGCCTCAGCACATTCTCAGAGAGCCTGGGTCTTACCAGCTCTAGTCTCTGGTCAGGGAGAAATTAAGTTAGGAATCAACAACAGAAACATTTCTGATGAAGGTCCAGTTATTCGTGAATTAAGTGTTCTAAATAATTCATGGCTTGCAGCCAAAGTCAAAAGAGATATTTAAAGTGTTCTGAACTCAATAAAAATATTGCATGACCAAGTTTTTGAGATGCGGAGATATCAGTGTTCATAAGGACATCTGCAGAACAAAATGCCTTTACTAGAAAACAAGAAAGTAAACAACTTTAATACCTAACTCAAGAAATTAGGGAAATGAAAGCAAGTGAATCCCAATGAGAAGAAAGAAGAAAAACAAAGATAAAATACAGAATGAAAATAAATACAGCGATGAAGTTTCTTTATTTATAGAAATATCAACAAAGCTAAACAAATTCATCAATCAATAAAATTCAGAAGCCTGTACTCAAGTTTAAAGCCTCAACAGCTTATTTCAGTGTTCAATAAAATTCTGAAACTTCAGTTTGAGAGGAGGGAGAGAGGGAGGGAGGGAGGAAGAGAACGCAAGCATGCAAGTCACTGTGTCAGGAATGAGGGGGACATCCTGGCATAGATTCTAAAGGTACCGTACTGTGAAGATGCAAGGCAGCAGTGTGGATGACTTTCATGTTAGCAAAAAATTAGCAAATGCGTGCAGCACACACACTGAATGTTAAGTGAAGTCAGTCAGACACACAAGCTTAAATATTGCTTTTAGATGAGAAGTACAGAATATAAATGTGGAGCAAAGTAAAAGGCAGATCACAGGGAGTGGCAAGAGAGCTCTTCTGTAAACAGGAAAGACATGGAGAGAGAGAGAGAGAGAGAGAGAGAGAGAGAGAGAGAGAGAGAGAGAGAGAGAGAGCGGTGCTGGGGGCACAACAGCCAGCCCCGGTCGCCGCAGATGACAGACAGGAGGAATCCAAGCAGATCACACACAGCGCAGCCTGTGAGCAGTGAGGTCACTGGGTAGAACAGAAGGGCGCCAATAAAATTAACTAAAAAATAAAAGTTGAGTAAAAACGTGAATAGGCTCCTATATATTTTAGAAATTAAAATTTCAAGTATAAGCTCCCCCCCAAAAAAATCTGCCTGCAAAAATTTAACAAAATCACACCTAGTGTATCATCATTTCAGAACAATGAGGGTAAGAAATGCTACACAACTCATTGTAAAAGGTCAGGGATCTTTTATACCAAATTCAAAGAAAAACAACCTCTGTAAAGAAAATTGCCCTCAATGTCCCTGTAACACAGGTGGAAAAAATCTGAGAGAAATTATATCAAATCAACTCCAACAATACCTGAAGAAAATACACATTATGAACAAATGGAGTTTGACCTAAAAATTGAGGTTATATTATATTGGGGTTATATTGAGTGTTATATTATAACGCTCAGAAATCGGCGTGAATGTAGCTCAGTGGCACACGCCTGTGACTGCAGCGCTCTGGGACGCTGAGGCAGGAGGGTGCACTTGAGCCCACCCTGCCTAGCTCAGTGGCCAGGTGATACTACAAAGCAAAATAAAAAATCTAAAAGGGCTGGGGACATACCTCAGGGTGACAGCCCTGGGCCTCATCCCCAGTCCTACAGAGCAGAGCAAAAATAATGTAACTGAGGATACAAAAGACGGGAAAACAAAAGACATACATACAGAAGAAGCAATTAACAAAGTTCAATATCCACTCCTGATTGAAAAAGAAAAACTTCCACAGAACCAATAATGAAATTCTTTAATTAGGTTAAGGGCATGATTAAAAAGCAATGAGCAGGCATCAGACTTCTGGCTCAATCCCCTCCCACCAGGCGGCAGGAGCTGGAGCTGTGTGGACAGGGGCAGAGAGGAAGTGTCTCTGCTGGAGGGGAGAAGCTACTGCAGAGGCCTTGGCAGCCTACAAGGATGACTGTTCTGGTCAAAAGCTGAAATAGGGGCTGGGGAGATGGCTCAGTGGAATAAGCGCTTTCGCGGGAAGTGCAGGACCTGAGTTCAATCCCCAGTTCTGCAAAAAAAAAAAAAAAAAAAAAAAAGCTGAAGTGACACAAACACAACAGGCAATAAGCCGTAATGCGACCTTACCAGGGACCATCACTCAGCCATTCCTTCTCGCGTCAAAACGGATGAAAGCGCATGCTGTGTGCTCATTTATGGAAAGTTCCAGAAAATAAAACTGATCTTGAGGGACAGACAGCAGGCTGGCACCGGCTGTGGCAGAACACAGCAGGGAGGAGCGGCAGGAGTTGCAGGAGATAATTTGGGGGTTGGGGATAACAGGCTGTGTTACACACAGGGAGCTTTATTGGTATGTATGTGTGTTAGGATTATTATTTATGTTTTTTGAGACAGGGTCCTGCTTTGTTCTTCATGCTGTTCTTGAACTCACTTTGTAGCTCAGGCTGTCTTCCAGCTCCACCTGCTCCTCCTGCCTCAGCCTCCCGAAGATTACACCTGTGCATCTCTGGGGTCTGGCCTTGGAACTTTGTGTTTTTAAGAGAGCATTATTTGTATGTTGTCTATACCTCAATAAAGATGTTTCTGTGAAAACGAAAAGACCTGCCCCTGTGGTCTCCCTTTGAATTCCTTATTTTCTGGTACTTCTTTTAAAACAAAACTTCAAGAAGTCATATTTCAGGAGGTAACAGATGGATATACTGTTGGCCGGATTGTAGATCGGCAGAGCCACGGCAAAGGTAGTAATGTGCCAGTTCCCAAAGAAATCAGAAGTGGACGGCCATATGGCGGCCAGCCTCCTCTGCGCGTGTGCTCGGCAAAGGGCGTCGCCACCTCATGGATGTCTCTGCCTCCCGTGTTCACCGAGCAGTGTTCACAGCAGCCAAGACACAGGAAATATGTTCACGTGGACAGAGGGGTAAAGAAAGTGCGGGGCAGCCCTCTGTGGAGGCCCCACCCTGCAGTCTCCGCGCTCCGGAGGCCGAGGCGCCAGCGCAAGCTCAAGCCCATCCTGGGAAACTCTAAATGCACTTTCTCAAGGTAAAAATGTTAAGGTTTGGGAACGTAGTTCAGGGTGAATGCCTTGGACCCACCCAGTGCCATGAAAATAAAGAGAAAAAGAAAGAAGAAAATGTGGCACGTGAACATTGAATAGAATGTTATTCAGCTTTAGGAAGAAGAGTTTGCCATTTGCAGTGACAGGGACAGACCTGGCAAGTAACATGCTAAATGAAGCAAGCCGGACACAGGATGCAAAACACTGTGTTATCTCACTCACTGGGGAGAGAGAGAGTGTGTGTGTGTGTGTGTGTGTGTGTGTGTGTGTGTGTGTGTCAGTGCCTGCAAGCACATGTGTGAGAAAGCCAAATATATAAAGGGAGTGAAGGGCCGGGCATGGTGGCGCATGCCTGTAATCCCAGCACTCAGGAGGCTGAGGCAGGAGGATTGTTGTGAGTTCGAGACCAGCCTGAGCTACAAAGTAAGCTTAAGGCCAGCCTGAACTGCATAGTAAGACCCTGTCTCAAAAAGACCAAAAAATAAATAAATAAATAAATAAATAAATAAATAAAGGGAGTGAAGCGGTGCCTTTCAGGGGTGAAGGGTGGGGAAGGAGGAGAGGACGTGGGAGATGTGGATGGAAGGAATCCCACACAGAAGACGCGCAGCGTGAAAACGTCTGTCAACCTAAAGTACACTCAGGTTGGAGTTAACAAGAGTGCCTTATTAGAGACTTCCGATAAACAGGTAAATTTTAGCAGCTCTTGTCACCAAGAAATGTCCCAGTGGGAGAGGACAGACTCGCTGGTCTGCCTCACTCTGGTAGCTGTTTCTCCATCACCCGTGTTGATGGTTTGTGTCTAGCTGTCCCCACAAAGCCTCATGCACTCAGGGTGTGAACTTCTGCTGGAGTCTGTGACTAACTCATGACCCCGGGATCATGGGTGTGAGCGGTGCACCACCTGGGGCAGACAGCCCGGACCCAGGCAGAGTGACTTCTCTGCAGCCACTGTTGCCGCTGCTTCTCCGTTTTGCTCTCACTTTGCCACCACCATGGAAAGTTGCTCTCTGCCATGTGCCGCTCTGCCTTGGAGCCAGCTGAGTCCACACTCAGCTCAAACCTCCAATAACTGTGAGCTAAATACACCTTTCCTTCCTTCATTTTGGGTGTTATTTGTCCCAGCAATGACAGAAAAGTAACTGATACAACCTGTATCTCATAGCACCGTGTACCAGCCTCAAGCACACCCAAATTGGTTCAAAACTAACACAGCAACACACACATTTTTAAGCCCTGCAGAAAACCACATACAGCCTGCACTGGATCTAAAATGCTGCAGCAAACCTTTGTTTTCATTGCTCCCTCCACCCCCACCTTGCTGTTCCTCACACCCTCAGGAGTTGGCCCACTGCTCTTCACAGGGAAGCCCCCTGCCCTAGAGCATCCAGGTCTACGCTTGGTCTAATCTGGGCTCAGTTCGCAGCTGTCAACCTTCTAGAAGCCCGGTCACTTTGACGCGACCCTCCTCCCTCGCCTGTCAGGATCTTGCCTTTCCCACTTTGCTCCTTTGTCTCGGGCTTGCTAACTTCAGTCTGTTTCCAGCCTGGAAAAGTTGGAGAGTTCCTGGCCAGGCTCTCAGCACACTTTTCTTTGTTTCCAAGATGATTTTTATGGCCTGTGCAGCAGCGACTTCCTAGTCTGATAAAAACAGTAGAAGCTACAGAAAGAATACAATGAATTTACAGACCAGCCGGACAACCGAAGCTGTGACCCGCAGAAGGCCAAAGACAAGTGCGAAGGAGAAAGTGGACGTGTGGTGTGGACCCAGGGTACTAGGGGGGCGTCCGTAGTTCCACGTCTCTGTGCAGTGCAGTGCTGTCTCCAACTCTGTGCTTAACCTTACACAAGATGCATCCTGTCTCTGTAAAACTACTTAGCATTGATTGTGGACCTGAAGAGATTCAGAACGTCAGTGTTCCAAAAATAAACAGCCTCGTGATTTTATTAGAGCATAGGCGATGTCTCCAGCCTTTGTCAGTTTTGGTCATTACTTTTAGAAATTAGATCTTGCTGTAACTTAAACCGGATGGTCATGCACAGGTCACATCATGCCCGTGTTGGCTGGGGACCCCGGCATGGACTCCCAACGTCAGGAGGGGCCAGGCAGGTCTGGAAATGGCCTTGCCCGCACAGCTTTCTTGGGGAGCTGCAATGGTCCCTGAACTTGCTCCTGACCCTGCGCGGAGGGCAAAAGCTCCCATCAGTGTTTCTTCCCAAGCAATCTGTAAAAGAGAGAGGCAGGAGCAGGGGCTGAAGCAGCCAGGGAAGTCCTTATCTTTAACCAGTGCAGATTCCCTTTCCACTCCAGTGTGCCTGCCCTTTCAGACTCAGCTCTTGGAAGGGTATTGTTGCCTTACAGATTCATCTTTTTAATAAACACAAACAGCAAAAGCAGTGAGCGCCTGAAAAGCCGGGTGCTTGCGGAGCCACAGGGGTGAAGCGTCTTTCCAACTGCTTTTTCTACACACCTGATCTTTGAGCAGTTCTAATCTAAGAAGTCCTTTGCAGGATTGATTTGTTGGATACAGTTGTCCCTGAATTCTCCTCAGTTGTTAATAATTTCATCTTTTCATGACCATTTTTCACAATATAGATTTCCTCTTTAACATTCAATTATCTTAACTTGCTGTAAGTCCCCAGGTCCAACCAAAACATCACTCTCCAAATCCAAGGGACTCAGGGCTACATGCAGTGCCCGTGACCTCCACACCAGGAACTCCAAGCAGGATGTCCTACTCTCAGTATCAGCTTGGCCAGCCTGGCTTAGACAATGAAAGCCACCACCATGAGCAGTGTATCTGCAGTCACTGTTTTTTGCTTCTGAATTTTATAAGTGCGTCCTTTAGTTTCTTCACTATTCTATATATTTTTAAAAATTCTATTCCGAGGGCCAGCTAAATAGCTTAGTGGATTAAAGTGCCTGCAAGCAGGCTCAGGGGCCGGGGTTCGAAACCCCGGCCTATCATGCCAGCCCCGAGCCGCCGGGTGCCCTGAGATGATAATGGAGACTGGGCATGGTGGCGCACACCTGTAATCCCAATGCTTGGGAGGCTGTAAACAGGCAGACCACTACGATTCCAATCTAGTAGTGAGACCCTGAAAACCCTGTAGAGCCTTCCTAAAATAAAAGAAAAAAATTCTATTCTGATACAGGCCTGTCTTATCCAGATGAGGAAGCCATGATATTTATGTTCTTTCCCATGCCAGTTTTCCAATTTAGATGATACTGTTTTTAATGTAGGGTTGGGAGGTGCTTGAGGTCGTTTCCTATTTAATGTTAGTGTTAATAGCTTATATCATTACTAGGAAATTTGACTTGGGAGATGGTTGGTTTTCTGTTTTGTCTGTTTAAAGGCTAACAGATCTCCCAAACCACAAATCTCATTGCTGTCTTGGAAGAAAATTCTGTAATAAGAAAGACACAGCACTCAAATTTCCCTTCATAATCCCTGGCCTAGGGATATAACGTGTACCTGGTTCTCAGAGCAATGTTCAAAAATTTGTTAAAGCCACAGCACAAAACGCCAAGTGTCATTTCACTTTCCTAGGTACAAACCTCAGGTTGATCTTTGCTGCTAACCAAGGAAAGCTCAGGGGCCTCTGCCAGCACTGAGGGTCGGAATGGTGTGATCTGACCTTGACCCGCGGAACACACCTGCTGTTGCTGTCACTGGGGCTCCGTGACGCCGAAGAGTGCTGTATCCCTCAGCTGTGCCTACTGTCTCTCCTTCGCTTTTGCTTCTAAATCAGTGGTGGTGGCCCCCTGATGCGTATGCTGGTGTGGGCTGCTTTGTAACACTGAAAGCTCTAAAAGATACTGAGCACCCAAAGCCTTTCTTCACGTAGCAACACTGAAATTAAACTGGAAGACTGAGGCTTTAAATTTGCATTTCTGTGCTTCTGCACAATGACAGTAGTCTTGCTGCTGCGGGTGATGGTTTTCCAATCTGGGCTGGGGTGGATGGGCTCAAGCGCTGACAGAGGGCTCTGCCTGGCATGTGCCATAGGTCCGTCACCACCGGCCTAGACTGCTGCTCTGTCTAGAACATCTTTCCTGATGTTTTCACAGCCCAAGCATGAACAAGAGTCTGGAATGGTGAGCGAGAGCCCACGGGGAGGGCGAGGCCAACACCTCTCCATGAGCACAACTGGATGATACACCCAAGCTTCCCGTACTCATCAGAACCATTAGGAAAGTCCCCGAATGACTCAGGGAACCCAAAGGCAGTAGAAAATGATTATCCTGGGAGATATGTCTTCAGAAGCAGTTGCCGTGATGGCTCGGGCAGAGGCTTTTTTTTTTCATTGAGAGAGATCTGGGTTTGAAAAGAAGCTGCTGCTTGCTAGTACAGAGTCATGGGTTTCACTTTCCTGGGCTTCAGTTCCCTCGTGGGTGAAACAGTGACAGAAGAGGAAGCTGAAAACATGCTACGGGGAGGAATTAAGTAATGCGTGTGGAGACTCTGGTGCCTAACTCCGTGGCTGTCTGGCCAGGCCAGGCCAGGGCAACCGTTAGAACTGAATGGCAGGATGACGCACACAGAGCACTTCAGGGTTTACTGTCACTGTGCTGCTCTCTGACGTGGGATTGCTCAAGATCCGGGGTCCCCCTGAGGAGACCTCAGAGTTCTCACAGGGCCAAGAGGCTGTCAAGCTGTGGAGAAGGAAACTGAGGGTGAGTCGGTCTCCCGCACGAGGGAGTGCTGGCCGCTCTGTGACTGCTGCGAGGAGGATGATCCTGGTTCAGGAGGCTGGACAGATGCCTGGAAGATGAGGGCTGGAGAGGAGCCGCCCACGTGGCAGGCACAGTCCTGGCCACCCCAAAGTCTCCCCGGATCTTTTTCTTTTTTGTAAAACCAAAGTATTTTTTTATAGTTTTAAATCAAATTATTAGAACAGATTCAATAATTAATACATTGCATATTGTTTTCTTAGTGGTTATTTGTTATACAAAGTGCAGACACGATATTCTGTTTATAAACACTATGAGAGCAGTTGCCTCTATTCATTGAATTAAGAGAATATAGCTGTGTACCTATCTTTTTAAAAAGCTGAATTATAGTACAGTTTCAATAATTAATACTTTCTACATTGTTATCTTCCTAGTGGTTATCCATAGTACATGAAGCAGACAGGATATCCTGTCCAAACACTATTTAGTGCAAATCTTTCTTCTCATAGAATTACATGAAAGTAGCTGCATATTTATCGTATCTGTTATGTATATACAAATACAGACTGATCCTTCCTCTGTATCCCCTTTTTTGTTTAGTCCTGTCGGAGATGGGTATTCTATTGGCATTCAACTATTATAGGTGCTTGAATTCAGTGAAACTCCAACACAGTCCAGCAGTCCACAATAGTAGTGGGGTATCTGAAGAAATTGTTGATGAGAGCCATTTACAGCTCAGCATATTGTTATGGTTTTATTTTATATTCCTAGTTTTTATACTTTTCTGTTGAATGGTTAAGACTGAGATAAAGCAAGACCTATATAACAAAAATTGTAGCTTTTGTATCTGATGAGGTCAGTGAAGTACCCTCAGGATTTATCCTGTAACCCTGTACCTCACTCTGTATATCCTTTTTCAGTGTCAGCCATGTGGATAAGTCACGGCCATTGCTTGACCAATTTGCTCTCTGTGAAAGCCTATGAGAAAGTTTTCTCTCCATGTGACTCTCCTTAGGCACACTCTACATCAGCGATCACATTCCTCTGTGGCTCCATAATCTCCTTGATCAGAAAATTTGGGGCACAACTGAGCTCCATGATGTTACAGAACAGGTTCTCCTATGTCCTGAGTCTTCACTGACTTTGAAAGGCTAGGGCCAAAATGTTGGCTGACCTTGCAGCCCTTCCATTTCTCTAATTTTTGATCTGCAAACTTGGGTTGTTAACCATCCAGAAGAGAAGCTGATTATTACTGTGCAACATATGCAGCTCAGTTTACCCTATCTATCTGTCTAAATATCAAACATCTTAGGCATAACATGGAATAGATATTTTCTATCAAGTATTGATGTATCAAATTTTAAGTTCTTACAGAATATGAGGAAAAAATTTTAAAAAATAGTACTATACACATATTATTACATAGAAATTTAGAAATCTAATCATATACAGCCTTGTAGCAGAGTAGTCTTGTAACACATTTTTTTCCTTGTGTCTTTTTTTTTTTTTCATTTATTACCAAAAGAAAAAACAAACAAACAAACAAACAAAAAACCCTTTTGCTTGTGAGATGGTATGGAATTCATTGGTGGAATACCTGCCATTCTGGTCTGCTACATACATACTTCCTGTTATGACATACCAATTATTCCCCAGATCTCTGTCTCTTACTCGGCTTTGAAGCTCTGAGTGACCCTGTGACTGGTCCCAGCTGGTGCTCTGGTAGAATGAGCTCCTGTCCAAATATTAGGTCACAGAACTGCATTTTTATAGGTTAAAGTATAGCTCAAATCAGCCATTGTACTTAGATTAACTACAGAAAAATGAACCTTACTCCACAGGGAAACGCCTTCTCCTCTGTTTTTTATCCTGTCCTCCATGTCTTCTCCCTGAATCAGGGAAGCCGAGCAGCACTATTGTGGCTCTGAAGTAGGTAAACACCACGAGGACAGAGAAAGAAGACGAGAGAACAACTCTTTGGTGGCAGCACGGAAGTTCCTGCTGCACAGAGCAATGCACCCCTCTGCTGGGTCTCTGTCCTCACTGCCCATGTTGCAGATAGAGCCATGCTGACTGGTGCTGAGATGTGGAGTCTGCAGGCAGGTGGCTGCTCAAGGAGGAAGAGCTCAGCTGACCCCAGAGAAGATGTGTTCAGAAGCAGCAGGCCACTGGGTCTCTGCAGGGCACATGGCAACATGGAGCAGGAGGGTAGGGGAAAGCAGACAGGGGGAGATGCTGGCAGAGCATTGATGACTTCAGGTAGGGCACCCAGGCCAGCAGCGTGAACAGCCGGGAGAATAGGTGTCAGTCCGAGTGACAGGCAGGGTAACCAGTGAGCCCATGGCAGGTCTGCAGAGTGGCAGTAGCAAGCAGAGGGGTGGGGTCCCAAGGGGTGGGATCCACAGAGCCCTTTCACAGGAAGTGCTCTTAAAGCATGTGTGAGGAAGATGGGGCCCGGGGATGAACACCAAGTTTTATTCCCGAGCCACTGGAAGCCCCAACTCTGTCAACTCAGAGGAAGAAGAAACAGAAGATCCAGGTTTAGGAGTAAAGATGAGATTGTGCAGTGGTTGAGATGTCAGATATCAAGGACAAAATGTCAGGTGTGCAGCCAGATATAAGCACCTGGAAATCCATGCAGACACATGCTTCTGGCCGCCTACCACCTTCTGTCTCCGGGGTGGGTATGGTGGGGTTGTATGTGCACATTTGCATGTTTTCGAGAAGCAAAAACATGCCTGTGCTTGCTCTATCTATTCTCGGTTTCCTGAAGAGTGATATTTAGCCGCCAATGCTGGCTTAGGGATGTGTGCACGTCATGTGGAGGACCAGAGGTGCTTCTCAACGGAGCGCTCCGCGGCTAGCACTAACCTCTTTCCTGTGCTTGCGCTTTCCTAGGAACTTCTTCAAGCACATTCTATACACCAACTTATTTACTCCTCACAGCCAGCCCAGCAGGTTATATTTTAACCTCATTCTGTAAATGAGGTCACCAAGGCCAGACCACTTTGCAATGTCGAGAGTCCAAGGCCACAGAGCTTCAGGAGGTGGAACTTGGGTTCAAACGAAGACTATTCCTGTCAAGCCAATAAGCATAGCCCATATGCTGCAGCAGACATGCCAGCCTGGCAGCCCTCGGGGATAACATGAAAGTAAGCAGTGCCTCCGATATCCAATGCCATGCAACATTTGCACATGGATAACTCGGGCATCCTCACTGCCATGGCCAAAACAAAGCTTTAAAAATTTCCCCAGCCAAGTCTATTTGTTCTACTCCTTGCCATGCCAGTCGATGGTGAAGCTAACTGCCCAGCTGTTCAAATCAAAAAGTGCCCCTGAGTTCCCTGGAAGGCTGGGTCTCTGCTTCTGGAATCCCTGTGCCTGTCCACTATGTGTGCACCAATAGCGCCACACCTTGGGCTGCCACTGCCTGTCCTCTGGGCTTTTTTTTCAGTGGTCATACTCTTAGTTTTATTCTGTGGTCCTATGAACTACTTTGTCCTCACTATCTAGAATTTTAGGATACAGACTGGATCGCATCTTCCAGTCTCGTGGGGAGGCCTACCATGCAGCACAAAACCCAAGCTGCTGGCGGTCTGCTCTCTCCACCTCCTCACTGGCTTCATTTTGCGTCATGGCCCTTCCTGCTTGTGTTAAGCCTGGGCCTTCTTCTCCTGGGACAGGAAAACTCTGACTGCCACAGCATCCTTTGCCTTGAAGGCGACTCCCGATGGCATCTCCTCCCTGGCGGCGGCAAGACAGTGACTTGTTCACACCATGCCCGTCCCACTGCAAACACAGAGTCCTCAGGAAGGCATTCCTGGTCTTCCTGATCAGTACCTTCGCCTAGTACTCGATGATCTCATCTCTGCTGAGAACCTCCTAGCTCATGGATTTGGGCACTGGTTCTTGGTAGCCTCCCTGCATTTCGGTGCAGACTCCGTGAGATTCGGAGCTTTGTTCTCTTTCCTTCCCAATGTAGCCCAGAACCCAATACAGTGCTGGCACACGGAGGCTCTCAATAAAAGTTTGCTTGAAAACATCCTTTGGAGCTAAGGTAATAAATGGCATTTGTGATCTTGGGGAACTAGATTCATGCCTAGCTTACATTTCTTGGAATAACTTGCTGGCCAGATGAAATGATCTACTAGAATTTGGAGTCACTGTTCTCCATTATCTGGCCCACTAGACCAGTCTTACTGATTCCACATAAGGGTGAAGACTTGAAAAACTGGAAATAGGGTGTAAATGAGACCTTATGCCATGTTCTCGAGACCCTTGAGGATCCAGCCCAGGCCCAGCGTGGGTGGGGGAGAACTTCCATTTCACTGCACTCGTTGGAACCCTCTGGACCCAGCTCAGGCCTGACATACAGGCCTCATGTGAAACTCTGCACTGAAGTCCCTGAGGAGAGGCTAGGGGCCAGTATCACCCAGCTGATCCAGGAGGAGAAGAGCTTGCCAGAAGGGCACAGCGTGTTCACTTCCACAGGCTGCATCAGGAAGTAGCTGAGCACAGCAGGCAGACCCAAGCCAGGCACATCTGGATGAGTCCAAACTTCGTAGAGCAGCACCTGGTAAGCTGAGATCTTTTGCTGAACCCAGATCTATGAGAGCATCCTTGCTCTTTCTCTTTTGACTAAGAGGGGGGCAAAAGGTAACCTGGGTGAACTTGTCTGATTGGAAGACCTCAGGTACCTCAAGAGGAGGTGGTCAGACAGATCTTAGGGGAACTTACCTAAATAAAATTCCCAATTTGAAATCTGCTTAGCTGTACAGACACAATGCTTACTCTTACTGTCTAAAATACAAACCCATTAGTTACAAAAGTATGTCAAGTGCTAATATCACTAGCATTATTAGTGTTTGTAATTGAAGTTCTATAAATATAAAACTATAACTGCCTTAACCATATAAACTCTGTTGGTTAAGAATTTTGGTAGGTGCTCAGATAATAACTACACCAAAATTCTACACCAATGGTCAGAGGACAGTGTTGTACAAAATGACAAAGAGAAGGAGAAAAATGTAATCTCAGGCTTTGAGCTGACCCAGAGCAAATACGGGAGACAGTAGCACAGAGGAAATTGGGAATCACACAGTTGAAATCTCTGAATTAATAGCATCTGAAGTAAAGAAACAACTGCAAAAAGGCATAGAGGAAGTCATATCAGAAATAATCCCTGAAGTAAGAAAAAGAAAGGATATCTACAATGAAAGAATTAATAGCTGTTTCTAAAGAAGACACTGATAAAAATTAGAGGAGAGTAGAAAACTGACACAATCCTTGAATGAGCAATAAAGGAAAGAAATAGATCGCATAAAACAGAGTGAAAGAGACATACAGGAACTTAAAATCTCAATCACAAGCTTGCAAAACCATTTGAATGAAAGTGAAGATAGGGTTTCAGATCTTGAAGACACTGTTTCAGCTAGTGAAAAGGCAAGAGATCTCTTAAAAACAACTAGGATGCAGGAAAAAATAATTCAACATCTGCAAGACAATGCAAAGATGAACAACATGAGACTAATAGGCATCAGTGAGAAAGGAGTTAATACAAATGATTTAAAAAGAATATAGGCAGAAGTAATAGCAGAAAACTTCCAAAATATGGAGAAACAGTTTGATAGTCAGTAACCAAAGCATATAGAACTCCAAATAACATCAACCCAATTAAAAACACACCCAGACATATAATAGTCAAGATCTCAGAAATCCCACACAAGAATAATACACTAAAAACCACTAGAGAAAAGAAACAGATTACATTCAAAAGAAAACCCATCAAAGCAATGGCAGACTTCTTTTCACAAACCAGGAAGTCAAGAAGAGCATGAAGCAGAGTACTTCAAGTTCCTCCATGAAAACAAATTCCAGCCCAGACTACTATATCCTACAAAACTCTCTTTCAAGTTTGATGGAGAAGTGAAATACTTCCATGACAATGAACAACTAAAGAGTTTCGTGATCACAAAGCCAACCCTACACAGACTACTAAAAGATATTCTAGAGAGGGACCAAAGTGACCACAACTTGAAAGAGAATGGAAAGAGCCCACCAAATAGGGCAAACAATTAAACACAGGAGAAAAAGGGGTAAACAACAGAAGGTGAATAACACTTCAAAAAGAAGTCAATACATCTCAATTATAACCATCAATGTAAATGGACTCAATCTACCAATTATAGGAAATAGCCTGGCACAGTGGATTAGGAAGCAACATCCAACAATATGCTGTATACACGAAACACACTTAACTCAAAGAAATTCATAGGCTGAAAATCAAAGGATGGCACCTCAGAAAAAAAGCAGTGGCAACAATACTGTTCTCAGACAGTTTCAACTTCAAACCGAGAATGATCAAATGAAATAAAGAAGGCCACTACATACTGGTTAGGGGGAAAATTCAAGAGGAAGAGGTAGCACTCATAAATACGAATGCACCAAACACAGGAGCACCCAACTATATGACAAATCTTAATGGACATGAAAACTCTCATATCCAATACCAGAATCCTAACAGGAGAACTTAACATCCCCTTATTCAAAAAAGATAGGTCAAGCAGACAAAAATTAGCAAGGAGTAGCAGAACTGAACCAGAGCTTGGAACAAATGGACCTGGTAGACACATACAGTATTCCACCCAACCTTAGCTGAATACACACTTTTTTTAAGCTGCATGTTGAACATTTTCTAAAATAGACCACATACTAGTCCAAAGGTCATGCTTAAGTATATGCAAGAAAACAGAAATTATCCCATGCATATTATCTGATGATAGTGCAATGAAACTAGAGATAAATAACAAAAGAAACCAGAAAAACCCCATAAATACATAGACGTGAAACAACACCTTATTCAGCAACCAGTGGGTCACAGATCAAATTAAACAAGAAATTCAACAATAACTACAATTTAATGAAAATTCAAACACAACTTATCAGAATTTATGGGATGCGATGAAAACAGTCCTCAGAAGGAAATGTATAGCTGTGAACTCACACATTAGTAAAATAGAATGGGAACAAATAAATACCCTAATGCTGAACCTCATCTAGAAAAGGAAGAGCAAACCAAATCCAGAGCCCAAAGGAAATTATGAAGTTAGAGCAGAAATTATTTCAATCGAGATGAAGAAAACAACACAAAGAATTAATGAATGAAAAAGCTGGTTCTTTGAAAGATTAAATAAAATTAATAAGCCCTAGCTAACCTCATCAAAGAGAGGAAAGAAAAAACTCAAATACAAGGGTGAAATCACCACAGACCCAGTGGAAATTCAGAAGATCATCAATAGCTACTTTGATGATATTTACTCTCACAGAATAGAAGGCATAAAGAAGTGGACAGATTCCCAGAAAGGTACAAATTACCAAAACTGAATCAAGAAGTTGTAAGAACTCTCAAAAATCCAATAACAGCCAATGAAATACAAAATGCAATAAAAACCTACTGACAAAGAAAAGTCCAGGACCTGATGGATTCACAGCTGAATTGTATAAGAAATTTACAGAAGACATAATCCCAATACTCTTCAAACTCTTCAATGAAATTAAAAAGGAGTCATTCTAAAATCATTCCTGGAGACAAGTATTATACTGAAACCAAAACATAGAAAAGTACAACTAAGAAACAGAACTACAGGGCAATCTCCCTCATAAACATAGATGTAAAAATCTTCAATAAAATCATAGCCAATAGAATATGGCAAATCATCAAGAAGATTATACACCATGACCAGGTAAGATTTATCCCAGGGATGCAAGGATGGTTCAGTATATGCAAATCGATAAATGTAATACACTATATCAATAGAGCCAAATCCAAAAACCACATGATCATCCCAATTGATGCAGAAAAGGCTTTTGACAAAGTCCAACACTCATTCATATTCAAAGTCTTATAGAAAATTGGAATAGATGGCCTCTACCTCAATCTGATAAAATCCATCTATGAAAACATAATGGCTAACATACCCTCAGATCTGGTACAAGACAAATATGTCCTCTATCACTTTTCCTATTCAATATAGTTCTGGAACCATTAGCTAAAGCCATTAGACCAGAGAGAGAAATAAAAGGAATAAGAATAGGTAAAAAAGAAGTCAAAATATCATTATTTGCAGATGACATGATACTCTACCTGGAAGACCAAAAAGCTCCACCAAGAAGCTACTAGAATTAATACATGAATTCAGTAGCGTTGCTGGATGTAAAGTCAATACACAAAAGTCAATAGCATTCCTTTACACAGATAACAAATACACTGAGAGGGAAATCAGTGAAGCAATACCTTTCTTAAATGAAATACTTAATTAATCTAACTAAAGAAGTAAAAGATCTATTCAATGAAAATTATAGTACTCTGAAAAAAGATTGTAGAGGATTTCAGAAAATGGAAAGATATTTCATGCTCCTGGATAGGAAGAACTACCATTGTGAAGATGGCCATATTCCCAAAAGTTTTATACAGATTTAATGCAATTCCTATCAAAATACTACATCTGTCACAGACCCAGAGAAATCATTCCTAAAATGTTTTTGGAACCAGAAAAGACCTAGAATAGCAATGACAATCCTGCCCAACAAAGACAAAGTAGTAGGCATTATAATTCTTGACTTAAAATTACACTACAAAGCTACTTTGATAAAGCATATTATTGGTAAAAAAAAATTGACCTCAGGATCAATGGAATAGATTAGATGATGTAGAACTAACCCCAGACACACTCAGCCACCTTATCTTTGACAAAGGGGCCAAATATGCTTACTGGAAGAAAGATAGCTTCTTTAACAAATGGTGCTGCAAAAACTGGTTCTGTACATGCCAAAAACTAAAACTGGACCCAGGTCTATCTCCATGCACTAAGCTAAAGTCAAAATGGATTAAAGACCTAAACATTAAAACAGAAACAGTAAATCTACTGGAAGAGAAAGTAGGAGGGACTCTTGAAGACATAGGGGTAGGCAAATAGTTCATGAACAAAGATCAAACTGCATGGGTGATACTTGAAAGAATTAACAACTGGGACCTCCTCTTATATTGAGAAGTTTTTGCATGTCAAAAGAAATTACCAACAGAGTGAAAAGACAAACCAAAAATTTGGGAAGAATCTTAACTAGTAAGCACACAGACAAAGGTCTTCTTTCTAGAATTTATAAAGAACTAAAAAACATTAGGCCCCCAAAATTGAAGATCCAATCCAAATATGGGAATCCGAGATGAACACACACTTTTCAGAGGAAGAAATTCTCGAAGCAAATAAATACATGAAAAAATGCTCCACATCACTCATCTGTGAGATGCAAATTAAAGCAACACTGAGATACCATCTCATCCCAGAAAGAATGACTATCATAAAGAAATCAACCAACAACAAATGTTGGAGAGGGTGTGGGAAAAAAAAGGAACCCTTCTCCACTGCTGGTGGTAGTGTTGACTGTTGCAACCATTATGAAAATCAGTGTGGAGACTCCTTAACAAACTAGGACTGGAAATCCCACTCAATCCAGCTATCCCCTTTCTGGGAATTTTCCCAGAGGAACTGAAAACATCATATCATAGTGATATATGTGCACCTATGTTTATAGCAGCACAGTTTATGATGGCCAAATCTTGCTAGCAACCAAAATGCCCATCACCTGGGGAATGGATGAAAAAGATGTGGTGTTTTTATACAATGGAGTATTGTTCAGCTATAAAGAGTGATAAACTCAAAGCTTCATATATAAGTGGGTACAACTTGAAGATATACTCGTAAATGAAATAAAGCAGACCCACATGTATAAATATGGTATAGTCTCCCTAGTGTAAGAACTCAAAAGAAAAAATAAAAATTGAAAGGTATAACAACTAAGTGGAAAGCAAGAACTTAAGGATTAAACAACAAATAGAGGGCAAGGAAAAAAGCTAGGAAACATGGCATGGGCAAAACCATATATTTACCATACATCTTATATACAGGATGGTTTAGGCAATAGTTCTGAGAATCTCCCTCAGGTTTTTGAAACAAACAGTTAATTGGTGGGATTCTCACCCTGACTATCTATATATGCTGATACCTGTGAACTAAGCTACTGCTCTGAGGATAGCAATGTGTAATAATAGGGCCGTGTTTGGAATTCCTGTCATGCTGCACTTCTAAATATGTACTGCTTCTAATGTCATATCAATTACTGCTATGCTCTCTCAAGTAAATGTTGTTTAAAAAAAGGTGATAAAAAAGTCATGAAAAAAGTCATAGGACTGTCCTGCTACAATGTTGTATATGGTTAAATTTCTATGTAAAATGTGTAATTTTTTTCATATTCTGCAGGCATTTAAAGTTTAGCATATCAACGACTGTTGGAAAATACCTGCTCCATGTTATGTCCAAAGCATTTGATATTCAGACAGATAGTGCTGTTAAGTTCAACTGCCTATGTTATGGGATAATAATATCATCAGATATCTCTTCTGGAGGGTTAGCATAAATTTGCAGACCAAAAATTAGAGAAAAAGAAGGGCTACAGGCATAGCCAACATTTTTAGCCTAACCCCTTGAGGTCAGTAAGTATTCAGGAAGTAAGAGAACCTGTAACATCCTGTAACTTAGTGGTATCCCAAATTTTCTGTTCAAGGAGTTTATGAGGCCACAGAGGAAAGTGATCAATGATGTAGAGTGTGCCTAAGGAGAGTCACATGGAGAGAAAACATTCTTTCAGGCTTTCACAGAGAGCAAATTGGTCAAGCAATGGCCATGACTCATGCATATGGCTGACACTGACAAAAGATCTCCAAACTGCTGTATAGGGTTTCAGGGTAAATACTGAGGGGATTTAACTGACCTTGTTAGATACAAAAGTTGCATTTCTTGTTATACAGGTCTTGCTTTATCTTGGTCTTAACCATCCAGCAGAAAAGTATAAACATGAGGTATAAAAAGTATAGCCATACTACATGCTAAGCCATAAAAGGCTCAGGTCAACAACTTCTGACATCTCTAGTTCTGCAGATAACACACTATTATTATGGACTAGTGGACTATATTGGATTATTTTGCTGAATTCACACACCTACCGTATTTGAATGGTGATGGAATACCCATCTCTGACAAAACTAAACAAAAAAGGGGATGT
>PVKA01005273.1:0-41367 GCA_004027165.1 Ctenomys sociabilis
AAAAAAAAAAAAAAAAACAGCATTAGAAATGATACAAAATTTCATTAAGCAAAGTAATAAAAATACAATATTGGTTGCTGTATTCTATGATGCTATCTTCAAATTAATTGCTCAAGCAACCAGATATAAATGTACAATATTTGTTGTAATAAAAAACAGGACAATAGGGGTCAGAGAGATGGCTCAGTGGAATAAGTGCTTCCCCGGCAAGTGCAAGAGCCTGAGGTCAATCCCTGGTTCCGCCAAAAAATAAAGAAAACAGAAAAACAAGACAATAACAAAAAAGTTGTAAGTGTAGCGGGTTAATTGAATTTTGTAAGATAACTGTGGGAAATGATTAGGAGAAACCTTGTGCTTCCTGTTATCTACTCTAAGGAATGTGTTCTCACTCTCTGCTCAAGGCTGTTTGGCAGTGCTTGTCAGGGCAGTGAGCTGAAACAAACTTCCTCCCTAACTTTCTCCTGTAAACATAATCAGCTAGAGATGTGTCTTATAAAAATACGCACTTATTGCTAAATTGTGAAAGAACTTTTAGTTACAGACAGTTTGCAGCTGTATTAAATGAATATAGTCTTCTGTTGTTCTATGCTAGATAAAAAATTTGCTGACCAAACATGATGTGATTTTTGTTATAAAAACCCCATGCTATCTGAATTTGCTGCCATTCATTCTTCTCCTGTGTGAGAACTGGTGATGGACCTGAGCTCAGTAAATAAAAGGCTCTATTTTCAAACTCCTATCTGGCTTCTGACCCAGTTCCTATATTGAGTGACCCATACCAGTAAGGAAATCAAAAGTAAACAAAAAAATCGTAACAGATTTTTGATATGAGGCAACATTTGAATTATTCACATTTAAACAGAAAATTATCAATGTGAGTCTTATAAATCTAAAGTCATTTATCCAAAATGATAATAATCAAAGCAAATTTATAAGAAAATAGTGTTTGACAGGTAGACATTCATCTGTAAAAACTTGTACAAATATACATGTTTTATTGAAATATTTCTTGTAGTTGATGAATAATGATTCTATATTGGACTATCGTTTTTAAAGAATTAATAATATTTTCCCCTATAGAAGTTTTAAAATATTCAAAAGCTGATTGTATTGTTAAATAATATTTGCACATTTTTTTTTTTTTTTTTTTTTTTTGAGACAGGGTCTCATTATGCAGTTCAGGCTGGCCTTAAGCTCACTTTGTAGCTCAGGCTGGTCTTGAACTCACAACAATCCTCCTGCCTCAGCCTCCTGAGTGCTGGGATTACAGACATGCGCCACCACGCCGGCTAAAGTGACTAAGATAGGAACTTTTTTTTTTTTTTTTGGACAGAACCCTTGTCTAATAAAGCAGCTGAAGTTCGGACATGGCTGACAAGTATGTGAAACCTGGGCCAAACCCATAGCTTGATGCTGAGAAGCCCTATGATCAATTAGCAGTGTCACTTAAAAAATTGTACCAATGAGTCTGGGGATATAGCTCAGTGGCACAGACCCTGTCTGGCAAGCTTAAGGTTCTGAGTTTGATTCCCAATGCCAAAAACAAAACCAATCAAAACTATGTCAATAAAATTCTTTCTTAAAATGTTCAAACTTTCTATTTTCTAAAATGTACTAATCATTAAAAGTTGTTAACCAAGACAACAATATGCAAAGTATTAATTGTTGTAACTCTCCTACCAACCTGTTTTGAAGCTCTCTCACTGCAATTTTTTTCTCAGTAAAATTAATGAAAAAACGTTGTTAATATGAACTCTCAACTTTCACACTTTTGTTTCTGTTATCAATTTCTTGAATTGTCAATGATTTAGTAAAACATGAAGTTTATAGAGAAAAGGCATTATGGAGCCACAGAGGAATGTGATTGATGATATATAGTGTGCCTAAGGAGAGTCACATGGAGAGAAAACGTTCTCTCAGACTTTCACAGAGAGAAAATTGGTCAAGCAATGGCCATGACTCATCCATATGGCTGACACTGACAAAGGATCTACAAAAAGTGGGGGGTTACAGGATAAATCCTGAGGGTACTTGACTGACCTTTCAGATACAAAAACTACATTTCTTGTTCTATAGGTCTTGCTTTATCTTGCTCTTAAATATCCAGCAGAAAAGTATAGAAATGAGGTATATAAAGTAAAGCCTTATTAATATGCTGAGCTGTGAAAGGCTCAAGTCAACAACTGCTGTGGATAGCCTGCTACTGTTGTGGACTACTGGTCTGTGTTGGCTTGTTTAGCTGAATTCATACACCTAAAATATTTAGATGCCAATGGATTGCCCACCTCTGACAGGAATAAACAGAAAACGGAGACACAAAGGAAGGACCATTTTGTATTTGTATATACATAATAATTAGGATAGATATACAGCTACTTTCACTTAATTCAGTGAGAAGAAAGATTTGTACAAATAGTGTTTGGATAGGACATACTGTCTGCTTTTTGTATTATGGATAAACACTAAGAAGATAACGATGTGCAATGTATTAATTATTGAAACTGTCCTATTAATCAGTTTTGAAAGTATCTCATTGCTATTTGTTTCTCAGTAAAATAAAGTGAAATAAAATGAATCAAACAAAAAACACTTGACCACAAAACAGAAAAAATAAATAAATAAAAGGCAACACTGCATGCTGCCAAATCTCCTACCGTAGTTTTCTCTACAGTCTTTTTCTACAACAATGCAGTTGTGGGGTCTGGGGAGACAGCTTAGCAGCCTAAGCACCCACCTGGCAAGCGCAAAGACCCAAGGCTGACCAATGCCCCCGCAGACCAGCTCAGCCTGGGAACCTGCGCACACTGCGCTGAGTCCAGAACCAGGGGTGGTGCGCATTCCTGTAATCTCAGCGCTCAGGAGGTTAAGACAGAACGATTGCTTAGAGTTGGCGACCAGCATGGGGGCTACAGCAGTGAGCACAAGGCCAGCCCCAACTGCATAATAAGAGCATGTCTTAAAAGAGAAATTAGTTGTAAATATGCATTGATATTTTTAATTCTTGTGGCTACATAATGCCTTAAGGAAGCAAGTAAAATAAAATTTCATTATAATAAACATTCATTATAATGAATAAAACTCTGTCATAATAAATATTCGGTAATTTGACTGC
The DNA here is from genome assembly GCA_004027165.1 of Ctenomys sociabilis. Taxonomy (NCBI): domain Eukaryota; kingdom Metazoa; phylum Chordata; class Mammalia; order Rodentia; family Ctenomyidae; genus Ctenomys; species Ctenomys sociabilis. The sequence goes on from PVKA01005273.1 coordinate 3,113, forward strand.
AACTTAGCAATCAAAAGTCAGTAATGGAAGACACTGAAGTTAAAGCCAGCAGTACCAACCCAGTGCACTATAATTGAGTGACAAATTTAAGTCGGAACTTTCTGAAAGCCAAAGGTCAAAGACAGAAAAGTAGGGAATATAACTCATTATTGAATGAAAGAAGGAATCCTTAAGTGAAGCAGTGCTTCTAAGAAGTGCATTATTTGGAGTTTTTGGTGCAGTAGCACATAGCATAGTGCAATAAGTATGGATCTGCTCAATCTCTGGAGTTTCATGCAGACATCTCGCATGTATGTAAGGCAAACCAGTTGCTATTACACCTAAAAGAGACTTCCGGAGATATGACTCTCAGCGATCAGTCCATTTATAATCAACACATTCATTGGTTGATTTTCCAAACCCACCTTTCTCTCTTCAGTCCACTTTAGAGGTCACTGTGAGCTTAGAAATTTTTTTCAACACTCATATTATGTCTACATATGAGAATGTAAAAGAAATTGCAGGCAACATAATCTGTACATGAGAAGTCATTAAGTTTTTGTACACTGACACTTTCCCTTAAGGATTTGCTAATATAAATATTCATCTTATTTAAGCCATTTAATTTATAATGCAATCATCTTTTTATTTTTATTCCTTTATTAATTTTATTGAGAAGCACATAGCAATGGAACAGTTTCAGAACTGATTAGTAGGACAGGTACAATAATTAATACATTGCATATTGTTATCTTTGTAGTAATTGTTCCTAGTACAGGATACAGACATGATACCTTATCTAAACATTATCAGTTCAAAACTTCTCACTAAACTAGGAGAAATTAGCTGTATGCTATTTTGTATATACAGATATATATTTATTTTCACAAAATGGACCTTCATTTATATCCTGATTTTTTTTGTTTAATTTGTCACTAAATATTCCACTGCCATTCATATATTGTAGATGCAGGAATTCAGCAAAGTAATCCAATATAGTACAGTAACCTATAATCAGAAATTATAAAATTGGATAGGATAGAATTTGCCATCAACCTTTCACTTATCCCCGTGAATACTTGACTTTATCCCCATCTAACACTTTCGATCTTGACTTACTAATATGAGTCACACTTTTAGCAACCTAACTTCCTTATACAAATCTCTCTATAGGAATTGTGGATTTCAATATACTGTACATATCAGCAAGATCGGTCAGACAATTGACACTCTTGTATTTCCCCACAGTTTCCTCCTAATATTTTATTGTGATTGCTTTCTGTACCTTCTTTATCTTTTTGAACTTTTCTAGCATTTTAGGATCCATTTTGATAGCGCCAAAGTCAGAGCAATGTTTTGAAGCACTGGACAGAATCAGATCCACAAAGACATGCATCTGGGCTCTGTCTGACACTGAAATATGCTTACATATGCTTCACTGAAACCACGAGTCTGCTTATAACTGCACAGAGGGCCAGCACATGGGTTGCAACTTAAAACCTTGATCATAAGTTTAACCTAGAATTCTAGTGATACCCCAAGTTGTTTACATGTGAGGCAGTCATAACTTGAGCATCCACTGTAAGAAGAAGAAGGTTTTTCTGATACTAAAATGTGGAGGAATCTTTAAAAAAGAAACCTTCCTATAACTAACTAGTGAAAACTTTGGGCAAAATACAAACAAAAGGAAACAAAAAGCTATTGTTAGAGGTGTGTAGAGGATGAGCAAAGCAAGTGGTTTCTTTTTTTTGTTGTTGTTGTTGTTTTTTTTAATTGTGGAACTGGGGGTTGAACTCAGGCCCTTGGGCTTGCCAGGGAAGTGCTTATTCCACTGAGCCATGTCCCTGGCCCCAAAGCAAGTGGTTTCTGAAAGTGTGTTGAAACACAGATGCAATCAACATGAGTAAATTTCCCTGGTACCTTATAGACTTTGTTGCAGCAGCAAGATCTTGGGGTAGCTGCCAAGGAAGGAGTAGGAAATACAGAAAACTACTGTCATGATTCTAGTTTGCCTTGTAAAGACATAGACTTGTAAAAAAAAAGAGCATCAGGCAACCTAAATCATTCAAGGCCAGCTGGGAAAGAGATTCCCCATGTCACCTATCCAGACATGCAGAGTCCCCTGAAACCATGATACAATAGAGCTTGGCTTCTGCCCAAATTGGCATCAGACCTTGATGCCCTCTATGTGATATTGTTTCTATACACATATAACATGCAAGAGTTGTTTGGTAAGGAAGGCTTCCACTCAGATTTCAGATAAAATGTTGGAGGCCAGCCAGTGTGGCTCAGACAGAGCATTGTGTGAAGCTGTGAGAGGCAAATTTAAAATGCACTGGAGACTTTAAGAGGTTGGAGAGTCCAAGAATATGGAATATCTGAAGAAAGCTGCAGGAAGTGTGCAAAGCTAACCTGAGAAAGAAATGAGAGCTGCAAGTGGTGACATCATCAGGGCAGCACTGCCTAACTTATTTGGAGTTCATCTCTTTGTCCCAGGTATTGGACCTGGAGCTTCAGGATTTAATGTTTGCCTTGTTAGGTTCTCATCTTCTTTTATTTCATTCCTTTCAATTGCTCAATTTTATAATGGGAATATTTATCCCAAGCCATTAAGTTAGAAGTTTTTAACTTTTTATTTAATTCTAGCAGGAGCTCATGGCTAAGAGTTTGCCATGAGTCTCAGAGGAGATTTTAGACTTAGATTTTTTTTTTTTTGGCATACCTAAAACTGTTAAGCCTTTGGAAACTCTTAGAGATGGAGTAATTATAGAGAAGCCTATGAGTCTTTTAGGGACTGCGTTTAAAATGATAAAGCTTGAATCATAGCTATTTGCCATATGTGCTTGTAGGAGGATTTTCTGGAAGATGATTGGATCATTGTGGTAAGGAGGTGGAGTTGGTTAGGGAAAGATATGGATAGATATATCTTCCTTCCCACCTCTTTATTTTTCTCTCTGCTTTCTGGCCAGGGTCAAGTCATCAACTTTTCCTTCTCTATGTACCTTTGGCTACTATTCCATAGTCCCACTTGAACATGGAGTACAAATACAAGGCACAATAAAGCTTTGCTGTTTTAAGTTGTGAATGTCGAGCATTGGGTTTTAGTGACAAGAATATATATATATATATATATATATATATATATATATATATATATATATATATATATATATATATCATCTACAAATTAGGAAATTCATGACTTGTGGTGACTCATGTCCAGACCCAGAGCACAGTTTGCCCCAGGACACAGGTCTGGAGTGAGCAATAGCACTCAAGGCTTTGGGCAGAAAGCTGTCTGAGCCACAGGGCAACCCCTTGGCTGCTCACAGTCAGACTCTGAGTGCAGAGCAGGAGCTCTTGGATGTCAGGGTCATCCTTTAACACTGGTGTGGAGGTATTTATTTTGATATTTTAATTATACTTTCTTCACTATTTTGCTTGATATACATCATTTTTTAGTAAATATATGAAATGCATTATATATATATATATATATATATATATATATATATATATTATACATTATACATTTCAGGAAGATGTAATTAGTAATCCATATTAAACAGTGCTATTCAAGGCTATGTCAAACTAATCCTGAGAGAAATTGAGCTTAGAGAATCCAAACAATGTGACCCTCCATATATGGGCAGGATTTGACAACTTAAAGCTTCTTTCAGTTTCTAAATATAAGGGGCGTGGGAGATGGCTCAGCAGAATAAGCGCTTCCCTGGCAAACACAAGGGCTTGAGTTCAATCCTCGGTTAAGCAAAAAAAAAAAAAAAAAGAGAGAGAGAGAGAGAGTAATGGCAGTTTCTAAATATACCTCTACCCATCTAATGCATCCTGCTGCCTCCACAAATACTCCTCTAAACTACCCTCAACACTGGCCCCTTGCTGCATCTACAAAAAATACTTCCCACAGGCTCTGAATTTATACATATCATTATATATGTATAATTGTGCATATGTATGCATAGTTCTTTTAACCTATTCACATTTCCTTTACCTTCTGTTCTTCCTACCGACACGCTCACTTTCTTTATCCCCTTGTCTTTCCTTGGGTCACTCTTCAACAGCCCAAGTGAACCTCAAATTGCACTGCTATATAGTCTGTAATGGGAATTGATGAAAAGGTGAAATTTTAAGAACCAGCTTTAAAGTTTATTGCTGAAATACAGCTAGATCTGTTTACACTGTTATACATAAGAGAAATCATCACTGACAGACAGCGAACCATTTAAGCTAAAGAACTTTGAAGTGGTAAACAATACTTCTTGAGAAATAGAGCCTTCTAAAACACCTCTCTTTCTATGCTGGTGATTTTTTTAATTCGTGCAAGAGAACAGGTAAAAAGATTCATCTCTTTTCAAAAAATAAAGAGATTTTCATGCCAACAACAAACTCTCTTCACTGTGATTGAACTTAAACATCTGCTTAAAAAATTTGAATATGATCAGAAAGTTTGGGACACCACTGAGTGTATGATGTTACAGTACAGGTTCTCCTATGTCCTGAGTGTTAATTGACCTTGAAAGGCTACGGCCAAAATGTTGGCTGTCCTTGTGGCACTCATTTTTCTCCAATTTTCAGCCTGCAAACTTAAGATGTCAACCCTCCAGAAGAAAAGCTTATTGCCATTACCATACAAACTAGGCTGTTGAGCTTAAACTCACTATCTTTCTGAATATCAAATATCTTAGGCTGAACATTCAGGTACTTTTCATCAAGTATTGATATGTTATACTTTAAGTCCCTACAAAATATGATGTAAAAAATTTAAAAAATTAAAATATATTTTAAAAATAGGAATAAACAATTATATATGATTACACATACATTTGGAACTCTAACCATTTATAGCACTGCAGCAGGACAGTCTTGCAATGCTGCTTTTCCTGTCTCCTGCCTTCATTCACTACCCATCTCCTTTTTAAACAAACTTCTACCCAAAAGACAGCATGGCGGCAACTGGCTTGTCATGACAAACAGCATGGATTCAGAAGACCAGAATGACACACACTCCAAGTGTGAAACTCCTATTACAAATTGCCATCTTCAATGCAGTTGCTCAGTTCACACATATCAGCATATATAATTAGTCAGGGTAAGAATCCTTCCAATTAACTACTAGATTTAAAAATCTTCTGAAGATTCTCAGGATCATTGGCTTACCTATCTTGTACATATAACTCTACAGCTTTGCCTCTGTCATGTTTCCTTGCTCTTCTCTTTGCTCTGTCTTCATAGTCTAGTCTTCAAGGTCTTGCTTTCCTTTTAACTGTTATACATTTCTATTTGCAATTCTTCTTTTGAGTTATATGAGGGAGACTATAAGATATTTGCACATGTGGGTCTGGTTTATTTTGCTTATAAGTATATCTTTAAGTGGCATCCACTTAAATATGAAGGCTTTGAGTTTACCATTCTTTATAGATGAGTAATTCTTCATTGTATAAAAATACCACATCTTTTTCGTCCATTCCTCAGGTGATGGGCATCTTGGTTCTTTCCAAGATTTGGCTATCACAAATTGTGCTGCTATAAGCACAGGTACACATATATCATTATGATATCATATTTTCAGATCCTCTGGGAAAGTTCTCAGTAGTGGGATAGCTTGTTTGAATGGGCTTTACAGTCGTAGTTTTTTAAGGAGTCTCCACATTGATTTCCATAATGGTTGCACCAGTAGGCATTTCCATCAGCAGTGGAGAAGGGTTCTTTTTTCCCCACAGCCTCTCAAGCATTTGTTGTTGGTTGATTTCTTTATAATATCCATAGAAGATATCTTAATGTCGTTTTAATTTATATTTCATGCATGGCTAGTGATGTGGAGCATTTTTTTTCACATAGTTATTTGCTTTTTTAATTTCGTCCTCTGAGAAGTGTGTATTCATCTCAGATGCCCATTTCTGGCTTAGGTCTTTAAATTTGGGGGCCTTAATGTTTTTCAGTGTGAAGGACCACCTGAGCAGCTCTCCTTGAAAGAAGAGTGATTTTCTCCATTTTGACTGAGTCTGATCCTATTTCCTTGTATCATTATGGACAGTCCTGGCTAGGACTTCTGTTTATTCTTTAATTGGCCTTAAGCAACATGTATTGGTCTAGCTGAGGTGCTGGTGATAGTTTTTGAAGGTCACATGCATGTTTCCCTGGTAAACCTGCTGTTCCTTAATGTGAACTGGGTGGAGACAGAATGGTAGAGCTAATTCTCTACACCACAAGCTGGTTTTGAGGCTTGAGATAGAGGCTATGACTTGCCTGGGCTTGAAAGACTACATCAAAGCTGAAGCACCAGACTTCCCAAAATATTAAATATCATATAATGCAGACTACCCTCTCTGCATATCCTCTCTGCATATGGCAGATGTAAATTTAGGCCACCCACCTAGCTCAGCTCATAGTAGTCACCTACTTTCCCACAATTCTCAGTCAATCCTCCTGAAGCCACTCCTCCACTGAATAAAACCAAGAGAGGACTTGGGTCACCCTGTTGGTTCAAGAAAGCCATTTCATGGCTGGACCTAAGCCCCTTAACTTCCCGATGATTAAAAATATGGTTTAGTGTCTGCACTTTTACTGTGAGTTTCATGGAAAGTAGTACATTGAAATCAACTTGAAGGTATTCTAATAACATAAGTTGGGATTACAAATATTAGTTTCTTGGCCTGAGAAGAGGACATGGAAGAGTCTCCTACATTTTATTTCTTTATAAATTCTAGACAGCAGACTTTTGTCTGAATAATTATTTGTCAAGATATTTATGGGGCCAAAATGGAAAGTGATTGATGATGTAGAGTGTGCATAAGGAGAGTCACATGGAGAGAATCATTCTCTGAGGCTTTCACAGAGAGCAAATTGGTCAAGCAATGGCTATGACTCATCCACATGGCTGACACAGACAAAAGATCTCCAAACTGCAGTACAGGATCTCAGGATCCTGTACTGAGGGGATTTGACTGACCTTAATCAGATACAAAAGCTACAATTCTTGTAACATAGGTCTTGATTTATCCTGGTCTTAACCATCCAACAGAAAAGTATAAAAACAAAGTATAAGAAGCAAGCCACATTATTATTCTGAGCTGTGAAAGACTCAAGTCAACAACTTTTGACATTGCCAGACATACAGAAATCCCAATACTACTATGAACTACTGGACTATTTTGGAATATTTTGATGAATTCACATAGCTGTAATATTTAAATGATGAAACAGAACAAAAAAGGGGTACAAATGAATGAGCATTTTGTATCTGTATTTTCAAAATAGTTAAGATAGATATACACCTACATTCTCTTACTTCAATGAATAGAGGTATCTCTTTTAATAGTGTTTGTAAATAGAACATCATGTCTGGATCTTATACAATAAACAAATAACCACTAAGAAAACAATATGTAATGTATTAATTATTGAATCTGTCCTACTCATTTGACTTGAAACTGTCTCATTACTATTTGTTTTTCAATAAAATTATGGGGAAAATACTGGAATGTAAAAATCCAAGGAAACAAAGTGCTTCAAAGATTACCAACTCTCTCAAATCAGACCCAAGGGCACCAATGGAGGAAACAATCATCAGATAGATAAATAGTATGAAATACTTAAACAGGAAGTGAAGAAACTCAGTAAAGTCAAACACATAATCCAAAATATAGTAGAACTATCAAACTGAACAGTGAGGGTAGGAGAGAAACAAAGTCTTGAAAGAGTTGATAAAAATAGTTTAAAATACGAAAAACAAAATTATCAAAGATACAGACTTCATGAAAAAGTACCAAACGGATGTCATAGAGTTAAACAATTCTGTTATATTTACAAACAGTTGAAATACCAAATGTGAAGAGAGGGTTTGAAAATCAAGGGAAAAATGAACCATGTGAGGATATTCTGAGAGAAACCCTAAAAACAAAGAGAGAGCTGAAAAACCATCTCACCCCGAAGGTAATTGATGATTCTAAGAAAATTAATGCAAGGCTAATGGAAGTTAGAAAGAAAGCAGAGGATAGCACAAAGGCATGAAAAACAAACTCTTTACAGAAAATGTAAGAAAACTTTTCAGATATGGGGCAAGAACTCAACGTATACATAAGTCACTTGCAGAATGCAGAATAACTGTGATGGTGCAAGAAGCACCTATGGCATGTAGTAGGCAAAATCTCAGATATTCAACACAAGGAAAGAATCTTGAAAGCTGTCAGAGAAATGTTAACAGCAAATCACTTACACAGGCAAACCTATTAGGATTACAGCAGACTTTTCTAAGCAAGATTAAAAGATCAGGAAATATTGAAGCATTACCCTCTTAAGAATAATATGTACTGCCAAAACCATCTTTCAAAATTGGTGAAGAAATAAGTGAGCATTAGAGGGCAAATCAAATAAATTTTATAGGAAATTTCTGTGCATTTTTAGTGTTCTCCTCAGGTTAAACAACTTTCCTTAAGAAATTCAATGACATCATTCATAGCCTATCAGCAGGCATTCACAAGGGCTTGTCAAACATGAATAATATTTATTTTAAGTGGGAACTTTAGCACCAACCAGAGTTAATGCCAGTCTTTACATAATCAAAAACACTTTGGACCTTGTCTTTCCCAATGCTGCAAAGGAGAAAGTTTTTCACCTCTAAGCAGTCCTTTGCTGTTATCATATATTGCAACAGTTATATAATCTCTTCTCCTGCCCATGTCTTGCAAAAAACAAAGTCACTGTTGGAATGAACAACTCTAAAAATATTTATCTTCAACGTTCACACCCACGTTGCTAAGATATAAAAGCTAAGAGGATAAATCTTGACATTGATGAAAGGAAGGCTGAAACCTGCCTCATAGAAGTACTTTTAACAAAGCCAGCAGTTGAGTAACAGTATCACTACTCATATGTCCATGGCCCACCAGGGCTAAGGAGTGAGCTTCAGACCAGCCTAAAAAACAAAGCTATATTAATGGGCTGAGTTGTTAAAGACTCAACTCAATAACTTTGGACAATTGCCAGATGTGCTGTCAACTCACTAGTATTATGGACTATTGGACTATATTGTGTTATTCTGCTGAATTAAGTACCTACAATCTTTGGACTGGCACCAAGTACTAAAAGGTCCTTGGAAGACTTCTCCATATACAGCTTCTCTACCTGCAGTGGGACACACATCTCTAAGAAAAGAAAACAAAAAGGTGGACATGTTGGGAGCTGTAGAAGACACGAAATCAATCAAATGTGTGTAGGCGGGATTAGACCTCAGTGCCTAAAGCAAACAAGCTAGCTCAGTCCTTACATAGATCAATGTCCTGTCTGGTTAAAGTCAGCTGTTAGTCACCAGGAAACCTTGTGTCACATGGTACTAACTTTGAAAATGTATAAATAAAATACTTAGTTGTGAAACAAATATGTATATATACACAAGACAGGATAGATAATACAGTTACTTAGTTCATTGAGAAGAAAGATTTGTATTAATACTGTTTAGACAAGATATCATGTCTGCATCTTATCCCCTGAATGACTACTATGAAGACAACAATATGCAATGTATTAGTTATTGTAATTGCTCTACGAACCTATTTTGAAACTGTGTATGGTTTTTATCTTTTTTTCTTGTTAAAATAAAAAAAAATTAACATAGACCAGCCTAAGCTACATGTCTTAAAAAAATCACATGATCCTCTCAACAGGTGCAAAAGGAAACAGAAAACAGAGATAGACATCAAGAGATGGTGAGAGAGGTCAGGGGAGAAGAGAGGATAGTGTAAACAGAATTAAAATGTGTCCTGAATGTGCTCCACTACTCACAGGGAAGAGCAGCTGCTCATGGAAGACCTCCCCTGAGAAGTATGGAAGGAAGCTGGGATTTTGTTGACCTCTGAAGTCTACACTAATAGAAGAGGTTCTCCAGGAGTGGTAGGCTAGGTGTTTCCAGTCACTGTTTTGCTAAGAAAATGTTCTAAGTAGACATGCATAGTGAGTGTTTTCTTTGTGAAATTCAAAGTAAACAAATTTGCTGCCAGAAAGGATTTCTAGACCTTTAGAAATGTGATACATAATTGGGTTGCAATAAATAAGGAATGTGTTAGGAACAAATAAAAGGACTTAAAAAGATACTGAAGGATAGGGACTTTTATATTTTTCAAGTATTTTAACACCTTTTATTTACAAATATTTCCTCTTAATATTTATATTTTGGATATTTCCATTTCCACCTCATTACACATGTGCTAATATTTATATAACTGTGGCTAATTTCATTTGATTAAATTAAAAATTTAGTGCCAGCTGAGAAGTATGCCCAGTGCAGGAAAATTTCTGTTTCTGTTCAGCCCTGATCAGACCAGGTGGTCAGTCACTGTTGCAAACCTCCAGATAAGATCAAAATTCTTATTCCAGAAATAGTCAGAACAGAGTCTTACGCAAACCTCCAACATGTACTTCCCTGACCTCAGGGTAATCTGGATGAATAATTATGACTTCTGTCCTATTGGCCTTGCAAGCTTATGAAACTGCTGTGTAGAAACTGCACAGAAGATACAGATAAACTCTTATCGCAGTCCTCATGCTGCAATATAGTGAGGCGTCCCATAACTCTCTTAGGATCACACTTAGGAACAGTAAGCACAGCAGGAATCAACACAAGCCCTGGCTATTTTCCAAAATTTAGTTGTTTCATTTCTTAGTTGTACATATGTAGAGAATCTTGGCAAAATTATTCAAAACCTCACTCAAAAGATTTTTAGAATCTTCCATACATAGGAGACACTTCTGAGGGCTCTTTGCTTTCTCCTTCTTCTCTGTGATTATGATGATGAGCACAGGGCAGCAAACACTGTGCGTCTTTCAATAAGTAGAGTATTTTAGTTGCCTAAACTCATAAGTTAATGTGCTTTGGAAAATAGGGCAAAAATGAAAAACAAGCATTGTGCCAAAGTCCGGTCAAAATCATCTGTCCAGGGGCCAGCGAGATAGTTCAGTGGTCTGAGCCCCTGCCTGACAAGTGCAAGGACCCGGATTCAATCCTTGGTACCACATGCCATACTGAGCCCACACCGAGCCAGCCACCAAGATCCAGGGTGGTGGGACATGCCTGTAATCAAAATGCTGGGGAGGATGAGGCAGGAGGACCACTTCAAGTGTGAGCTGCATATTGAGCCCCTGTATCAAATAAATAAATAAACAAACAAATAAATAGATTATTTTAAAGGTAAAAAATGTCATCTGCACACGGACAGAAAATGAAACACAGAACTGATTAGGTTCAGAAAGCCTTTCTGGGGAAATCCTTTACATGCACCCACTCTTTAGAGAGATGGCCCGCTAGCAGAAGGAAAGTGACTTCTCCCAAGGGCAAAGATTATGAATTTTATTTTACTATGTTAATTTTAAGATCACTTTCAGGACCCTACCAGACTATAAATCTTAGCTACTTGGTTGTGCAATTACGGGGCTCAAGAACAATTTTATGATTTTTTTTTCAGGGGGTTGGGGAGATGGCTCAGTAGAATAAGTATTTGCATGAGAAGCACAAGGGCCTGAGTTTAATTCCTGGTTCTGATAGAAAAAAAAGAACAATTTTAATTATATGTACCTCTTTTGCTGTGCATTATAAGCCACTTATGACCAGATCAAGGAGGTAACACAGATCCAAGTCCAGGATCAGCGTCACACTGAAATCACGACACCATTATGTTGTACTACTTTTTCTTACTCACATTTGACCTCAACCTAAGGTAGAAAAACAAGAGAGTGAGGAGAGATGGTTCCTGGGGAAGTTGCTGAATGGAAACAGAACAGCAGGAGAAAATTGTGCTCCACTTAAGGACAGAGCACTCCTTCAGGGGAGAAATGTCTTGAGGCTGAGCCACCCATGTACAGGAATTTGAGCAACAGCCACCTCCCACAGCAGAGCGCCACAAACGCGCTTCAGAGGCTCCCCACGCTCGCGCCAGCCAGTGAAGCGCTTGGTCATCCGTGGAGAAAGTGCAGGCAGGGAGGGAGTCGAGGCGCTGGTCCTGGGCCTTCCTCGCTGAGGAACAGAAACGGCAGGTTCACTTCACCAGGGACAGTGTGAGCTGTGGTAGTGAGGCAGGGGAGGAGGACTGGGTCGTCTTTTTAAAGATAAAACCATGAATATATTTTGGCTCAGAATGATTTCATTATTTACTTTTTATTTTTTATTAATTTTATTGAGAAACAAATAGTGAAACAGTTTCAAATCTGATTATAGGACAGTTTCAATAATTCATACATTACATATTGTTGTCTTCGTAGTGGTTATTCATAGCACAAGATGCAGGCATTGTGTCCTGTCCAATACAGAATGATTTCATTATGTTATGATTTTAAAAAGGAGAAATTATAGAGCAAAACTTGTATAGATGAAACAATTTTTGCATACAATATTAGATGATTATATTTCTTTATTATTTTTAATCATCTCTATCTATCTATCTATCATGTATCTATGTATCTATCTATTTGGTCAGGGTCTCCCTTCGCAGCTCAGACTTGCAGTGATCCTCCTGCCTCGGTCCTCCTAGTGCAGGGACTACAGGCATATGTCACCATGCCTGGTTTTGTTGACTGGTCAGTGTACTCAGGGTTCCGCGGCTGACACGGCGCATGGCACCTGGGAACCTGAGTCCTCGTGCTTTCCAGGCAAGTGATTAGACTGCTGAGGTATCTCTGCAGCTCATCACTGTCTTTATTTCTAATACGTTTTTCTCTTTTTTCTTTTATAGTGTGCTCAGCCCACCCTGAGGAGGGGCTGGCGCAGTATGTGGAGCTGGGGATCAAACGATGGTTCCTGTGCTCTGCTTAAGCTTACCTTAAGCAGGTGCTTTACACCACTGAGCTATCTCGCCACTTCTCTAATATTAATTTTCAATTTGATTTCTGCACTCAAAGTAGAATCTAACAATCCGCACAAGTTCATTTGAATATACACTTGTCGCTGTATGTTAGCTTTAGTTATTTGTAGTAGTCACAACTCAAAACAACATCTTAATAATAATTCAATACAGGCTCATGTATCCAAAACCATTTAGTGTATGTATTAAAGCTTTTGTATTAAAATTATAAAAGAAAATGTCAATGTAGAAAAAAGATTACAGAAAAATACAGTAATGAATCCTTATTCAGATTATTTTTAATATCCTTATGAAATCTAAAATTACATGCACAGACAGTATTGAGCCTTGTAGTTGTGGTTAGGATTGTAGCATGCTTGATATGGTGTATATGAAATTCCATCTGCGTGCAGCCCTGTGAGCAGATTGATAGAAACATGCAGGCTACTTCTGCGCATGTCCGAAATTGGTTGGAACGCAACTTTTTGTTATTAAAGCAATGGCTTCAGCAATGAGTATATTCCAAAAGACGCCACTACCACTTTAGAGCTTCATGTCTTTAAATATATAGGAAGTTAGGAATCAGGGAAGACATTAGAAGTGGAAAATATATGCAGGAGAAAGAAGATATATAAACTTCCATGAAAACAAATAGAGGGTCTGAGTTAAACACTGGGCTAGGCACTGCGGAAGAATCCAATTACGCCAGCAATTCTGATTTCTGGCAAAGAAATCTGCTCCTCACCTTTGTAGCCTCTGTGGGAAGCACACATCCTGATGCTTAACCATTTCTTCCCAGAAAGAGTAAGGAATGCTCTTAACACCGTGCTTTCTACAAGGGAAACAGAAGACATCAATGGACATAGCAAATGGTGATGATTCTGTGTCAGTAGAGGCTCAATGCCACCTAAAGCAAAAGATAGATGATGCTAGTATGTAGTAGATTGAGCCAGAAAGGCTGCCTGTGTTCAGTTCATCTAATTGGTCATTAAATGCTTACGGAACACATGCTTGCACGTCAGCTATTTTCTGTGAGTTAGAATGGTGCAGTGTGATTACAGTAGTGCAAGGTAACACGATAGCCTCCTATCATAAGTGGTGATTCAAAGGGAAGCGTGCACCATGAGTGAAAGGAACAGGACTTCTTGGTCAAAATATATGACCTAGATTGGGAAAACTATTTTAATTAGAAGCAATTCTCAAAGAAGAGGGGCTTTGCACTGGGGCCTGAAATACATCCTTGGGATGCTTCATACAGGTGTGAAATTAATCAAAGAGGAAAGCATAAACTATAGAAATTTAAGCAATACTTCTAGAATTTTGTATCTATAAGTATAAAAATTAAAGGATAACTGTGAGAAAATTAGGCACTGCTAAGTTGACTCCTTCAAAATTTATTCAATTTATTTTATAGTTAATAATTGATCAATATATATAAACAGGAAAGTAACAGTGTTAAATGTTTCAATAGATGCTGCATGTGCTAAATTATATAGGATGCTTATTCTGAAAAACTATATGAATAAATTTCCCTTAAGTGCACACAAATTTAAGGGTTCAAAAGAGTGCAATTATATTAAGAATGCGTTCCTCAGTACCATATTACTCCCTATTCTCTTAGCGTGCTTTTTTCATAAAAGTTTATTTCTACCTCACAGAATATTATTATGCATGTGTTTAGTTCCCCACTTATGTCTCTCACCAGCTACAAAGTCTGTGAAGTGGGATCTGTGGTGGTTGTTTACTATAATATCCCTAATTCCTAAGACAGAACATTTGGCAAAAACACTGGTGGATATTAGGTAAGTAGTTATTAATTTTATAAATAACTCTCTATTCAGAGACAAGAGACTAGAGGCAAGGAAAGAGTATTTGATCTTATCAACATGACAAATGTCAAGGTCAGCGAGATAGCTCAATGGACTAAGCACCTGCTTAGGCAAGCTGAGGGACCTGGGTTCGAACCTCAGCATCACATGCTGCACTGGCCCTATTCCAAGGCAGCTGAGCTAACCACCAAGTCTGGATGAGGTGGTGCATGTCTGTAACCCCAATGCTGGGGAGGCTGAAAACTGTAGGATCACTCTAAGACTGATCTGTACTAAATACATAAAAAGAAAAACATGCCAAATCTTGACCTGGTGTAGAAGAGAGGAAAGGGTATTTTGAAAAACAAGCAAACTAGATTTGATAATTCACCAGATATGAGAGGGACGGCAAAGAAAAATATGAAACTGCTTAGGCTTCAGGGTCTATGCATGGGAGCCTGATGGTAGTGTTTCAAAACAATGCACATTCAGTTGGCTAGAGCACAGACTGAGTTTCTCACCCAAGAACGCAAGCCAAAGGGCACTGACAGATATTTGGTTAGAATTCAGAACGAGCAGGGTGGGTGATTTGTTTTACAGTAGAGATGGTTTGCCTATGTTATCACATCGTTGTAAGTGATTTTCTTAGAATCTATTAATAACTCAACTTTGAGAAACTTTTACATAAATTAAGTTGTTGGATCAGATTAAAATGCTACTAAAAGGGCTGGGCAGATAGCTTAGTAGAATAAGCACTTGTCTTGCAAGCTCAAGGGCCTAAGTTCAATCCCTGGTTCCACAAAAAAAAAAAAAAAAAAAAAAAAATACAGATAGTGAAATACATAAATGATAAGCAGTTGGCCTATACATCCTTACATAAATCAAAGGTCAATTTATAGCAAAACAGAATAAAAACGCATGCTAACCATGTGCTGCTATTCCGTCTCCAGTACTTCAAAATATTTTTCTTTATTTTTTAATATTCCAAGTAGAGATCCTATACAGTTTTCATTTCAACAAACATATTATGAAAACACTATAATTCAAAAACTTAGTCCATTCACTCAAGTAAATCACTATCATAGCTGATCTACATAATTCAGGGGCTAAGAGCTTTTCCTTCTGATGCTATAGCACTATGGCTCATTGCTCAATAAAGAAAGAGACTATCAGACCAAAATTTTAAGTATGGTCTTCTGATTTTTTTAAATATACAGTACAATAATGTGTTCATTAGAAAAGAATTAGCAAAACCATAAAGGAAAAATTCATACTTTAACACCACCACCGACTTACGCCTTGCATCACCACCCTGACTGTGATTTCTTCATATAGCATGGTTGATTAGGACAATGAAACAAACATAGATTTAATTTCTCTGTAGGTCAAACTATCTAAGTTCCTCAATTAAAGGAGCTAAAGGGCCAGCCAAATAGCTCAGGGGAATAAAGCACCTGCTTAGGCAGAGCACAGAGGCCAGGGTTGGATCCCCGTTGTGTGGTGCTGTCCCCACCCCCGGGGTGCACTGATATATGGGATTGACACTGGGCATGGTGGTGCACGTCTGTAATATCAGCACTTGAGTCCTGAAGGCAGGAGGATCACTGTGAGTCTGATCCACATAGCGAGACCATGTGCTAAGTACAAAAAAAAAAAAAAAAAAAAAAAGAGCTTCTATCTTTCAAATACTAAATGCAAGGAAATGGCGATAGACTGGTATATTTAATCTTAGAAGGCTATTATAAAAAATGTGCTATAATTATGATGACAACTGCTAATTTTGTATAGGAAGCATTCTTCAAGTATAGCTAACAAGAACATCTCAGGCCCATGAATGCCATGGTTCATTTTTATTGTTATATTGCTTACTTGTGTTGCTTTTAAATATGACAGTAGTTAACACCAGGTTAGCAGTCAAGCATTTGCTGAGTTAATATTACTAACTGTAATTGATTATGTATATGATTTGCGGGGTCTGGAGCCTGAATAATTTAAATGGAGATCAGAGGATATTAGTGCTCAAAATGTTTTTTTGAAAAGATTTAGCAATATAAATTGCTTAATATAAATAATTATTTAGATTTTAATTACACAGCTAGTGATACAAGAACATATTACATTGACACATATCTTTGAATGTCTGTTTGGTATTATCAGAAAGTTCAGGCAGATTAAGCATCCAGTACTAGCTTTTGCTCATCATGAATATAGAAAGTGAAAAATTGAAACAAAAGTTGAATTATTAACAAAAAGTAAATATATTGCTGAATAGAAGTCCTGGAAATAAAAATGGTGTTATAACATACTATATCTAAATCAGCAGAAAACAGAGCTCCTGGAATTCACATGGAGTGATTTGCACAAAGCCTGAGGTTTCTGTAACACAGGGAGATGCATAAGCAAACCAGGCCACTTATTTAATTTCATTTTTGAAATTTACAAAGGGAGCTTTAAATGTTATGTAAATATAAAATACAATTAATATTACATTGGACATTGAATTAAGCGATAAGATAAATTCATTCTAAAGAGTCACAAAATCATAGAATCTCAATCGATGATCTTCAAATCATGCAGTGACTACTGATTCTTGAAATTTCATAACTTTCCAGCGTGTTGATCATTCAACCTTTGACCAAAAAACAAAGTGGAATGGAATGCAAGGACAATGTAAGGTAGAAAGCTTTAAGTTTACATCAGTAAAATAACATATTCTTAATTTATGTGAGGTCTGTATTGTATAGTTGTATTCTCACTGCGTAGCACAAAGCTGTCATTTTCACAAGAAATTTTCTGAGATGTCTGAGAACAAAAGCCAAAGAATCAAATAATCATCCATAGAAAAATAGTTCATCCTATGAAGTATGTGTAAGGTTATACAAGTGAATCTATAAAGGTACAAATTGGTAAAAAAAATTAATTAATTAATTAAAAAATAAATAACAGCAACAACAACAAAAAAAAAGAATCTTGGAAATATACTTTTGAACTTTTGCTAGTAACAAAAATCATTGATTTCCACATTAGAAAGCTATATTAGAGTCCTCAATTGAACCTGCTTTAGGGGAGATTTTTCTAAGGACAGACAATTTAGTGACTATCTGAAAGCAATACAGGAGAAGTATCATATTTTGAGGACTGCCTATTAAAATTCATTAACAAATTTCTTGTAAAAACACTAATAAACCACAGGCATGGCAGCCAGCTCAGGAAGCACCTGGGACTCAGCAACCAGATCATCTGCAGGAGCCCAGGTGCCTGGCCTCTCCCCCACACCATGAGACCAGGCCACGGGCGGATAACTACCACACAGCGGGACGTGGGCTGTCATGATAGACAGGTGGGCAAAGGACTGTATGAGAGCGGGCAGGTGGGAAGCTGGGATGACTAGCGTTGTGTTGAGGGACAGAGACACAGGGAATAGAAAGTGGTGGGTGGAATAAGCCTTTCTTTTATTAATAGAATTTCATTTTATTTTATCTGTTTGTATATTTCTTTTCATTTTTCTTTTATTCTTTTCTTTTTTCTCTTTTTCTTATTCTAATCCCATCTCTCAAACCCAGAGATCAAGTTCAGAGAGTTTCTGGAATGCCCCTGTATTATTGTTTTTAACCCTATTCTAAGTTTCCCAAACTATCCAAGACCATCTTTTGTCCTACAGATTTGATTCCATTTCCTCCATAGTTATCTTTACCTTACAAAGCATCTTTTCTAAATCTCCCCACTACAAGGTAAATCCATTCTATCAAGAGGAAAATCTTTGCATACAACCCTCTAATGTAGGCTCAGTTCTATTATATAACTGTCAACTTTCTTCCTCTGGTCTAAAGTTCAAAATCAGTAGTCACCATAGTTTCACAATTTCTAAATTGTGCTTGATGCTTTCCTAATTCCTAATTGTACTACCTTCATATGCGTTGCAATCAATTGTTCTCCCTAATGAAACAGTATTGGGCAGCTCTGCAACAATATCCTCAGCACTGCTACAGGCCAGTGTTGTGGTCAAGTGTGTCAGGGAAGGGAATTTACAGAGCACACATAATTTATAGGATTATTTTAAAACAGTCACCTAAAAAGTAAAATGCATGAGTTCAGCAGGCCTACAGCCCACAGCAGTGACCATGCAAAGCTGTATCAAGAATCTGCATTGGGAAGGCTCAAATGTCAGTGGTGGAAGCTAGACAGTCCGTACTCCTGGAACACAGGGTCTGTGCCATCAGGTAGAGGGATCTGCACTGGAGCTGGGAAGGGATGCTGAGAGTAAGCACCAGAGATCCCTTGAAAAGAACCACAGCCATGGCCAGGTACAATGAGATGCTTGGCTCCTCTAACAATGAGAACAGCTGAGATCTCTGCCCTATCAGAAAAACTTACAGGACAAACTTCTGTAGGAGAATCAACAACCCCACCTCTTTCTCTCCTGTTCTCTTTTTAATGTTGTTAGCACTGATCCTCATATGGGCCTTGCACACCAGCGCCACTCGGATTCAGCTCAGCTGGGTGGTACATCTTGCCCAGCAGTTGTTAGTCCGCTGCAGTCAGCATCTGCCAGCGCACTGCAATCTTCCTGCCATACCTGGCAGTACACTTGCTTCCATTCAAGTGCATTTCTGCTTTTTCTTCCACTGGTTAATCTTAGAGACTTTTCTGATGTTCAATTTCATTCTTTTTTAAAAATGTATTTAGTACAGGGTGTACAGGGTCTCTCTTTGTAGATTGAACTTGTAGTGATTCTCCCGTTTTTCAGCCTAGCAAGCACTGGGATTATACGCGCATACCACCAGGCCCAGTCTCAGTCGCAGATCCACTGGGCCCGGTGGGTGGGGTCAGTCCTCCACCTGGGAGATCTCACCCTGGTCCCTGCGTCTGCCTAAGCAGGCCCTTTAGTTGGCTGAACTATCTGGCAGGCCCTGACATCCAATTTCTTTACTTCAGGTTTGTCATCTAAGAATTGTTAAAAAGAGTTTAATTCATTCTCACTCTTCCACCTAAGCAGTGTGTCTCCCCTTATCATGAGATGTGTATCAAGGGACATACTTGGTCAGATGACCCGTAAGCTGTAGAAACTGGCTGCAGAAGAAATTACTACACAGGAGCTGACAAAAAGACGAGAAAAATGAACCAACAAAGAACCTTTCTGCTTATTTGTTTTCTTATCTTCTAGTTTGGAAATCTGCTTTAAATGTTATGCTTGAAAAATAGAAACAAGAGTTCTCAAAGTTATCTGGCTCTAAGAATAGTTTCAGGAATAAAACACTGGAATCATTTTACTCTAATTAACAACTGAGCCTCCTAGCGGCACAATGCTTGTAATGTATTATACTACTAAAAACAAGTTGATCTGTACTGCTCAGCAAGGGCCTCTATTGAAAAGTAGTGATTATGTACGAGATGGTTGGGGGCATAAGAGAATAGAGATTAAGCATTTCAACAAAAAAAAATTAGAAAAACAAAACACTTCTATGGATTTAAAATTCATATTCCTCCCAAAGCCCCGGGAATACTTCAATGACATTACAGCTTTTTTATTTAGGGTCCATGAAATGAAAAAAAATAAAATAAAATAAAAACATTTTAATGCTCTCTGTGCTAAATACATGAAAGGTAATGCTGCCATGACATTGTTTGCTTCAAATGAGGGTCAAGAGTGTCTGTCCTAGCATCGCTATAGAATGACACACAGTGCTCTTGGCTGATCCCGGTGTGTAGAGTGCAGAGCCAGTTCAATTTAGTGGAATTGTCAGTTTGTAAACAAAACTTGGAATTGCATTAAAACTCTCTAAAAGTCAAATGCTGACTTCTAATGTTTTCACAACTTAGGAATGGCTCTGAAAAGACACCTTCATTTCCCATCTTAATCAATAAATCGAATCTATTGTACTTCTTATATTTAAAATTGTAATTTTATTGACACCAAATGAATTTCAGTAAATACTACATAGAGAATCCAGGGTCTTTTCCATGAACACCATCTTTAGCCATAGTCTTTTCGTTTCCTTTCCTCTCCATTCCATTATTTTCCCTACCAAGACTATGGAGAGATAAAAGTACAGAAACTATAAAAGATGAGATAAAAGTCAAGAGAAAAGAAATGGAATAGAATGAAACAGAACAGAATCAGAGCCCCAAAGATTATCTTAAGAAAAGACAGAATAAACCAAGACTTTAATTGGAGGGATTATGGCTAAGAAATTCTTACAGCTTATGTAAAATATGAATTTTTAGATCCAGACATCAGAAATATATGTATTGAAGGATACAATAAATAGCTATAGAAATACCTTCTTTATGCATATTTATAAAGTCACCCATATATCACTACATGCCTGGCATAAATTCTGCATTTCATATTTTATTATATATTCAAAGAAGAACAGATCAAACCACAGAATTTCAACAGTAAAATCTCTGAAAGGGAGAGAGACCAGCAAAAAAAAGAAGAGCAATACAGAATCATAAGGACTTAGTTAAAGGTATCTTATGAACATGAAAATTAAAAGTGTTTGCCCCGTAACCCTTAGGAAGCAGAACTTCCTAAGGATATACTAAGGAAGAGGAAACTTATTTATTTTTTTTTTGAGGAAATTTAACCCCAGCAAGAAAACTGAGTTTGCAGAGAGAATATCAATGAAATTGGTAAACCTACATTGGCACTAAAAACATAAAAAGGAATCGTAAATCAATGGATTTTAAGAACCATAATGAAATTAAAATACTGGATGATATTGATCTATAAATCAAGAGGAAACTGAAGTTTATATGATTATAAAGACTCAAGTTTGATTTCTGGTACTAGAATTCCCAGCATTCCCATGCTGTTCCAGCCCTGGAACCATGAGCTCCTTGTGAACGCCACCAAAACTGGACATGGTGGCGCACACCTGCAATCCCTGCACTGGGAAGGCTGAGACGGGAAGAGCACTACAAGTATGAGCTGTGTAACAAGGCCCTGTGTCAAAGAAATGAATAAATATTTTTTTTAAAAAATAAATTTTTTATGGTTGATTTTTACATGGCTTTGAGAGACAGTAGTGATATTAATTAGCTCAATCATCTTAAGTTATGTATACTTTTAAATTCAGTGTGAAGAAAACAAAAAAAAAAGATATTTTTAAATCAATATTTGAAATTATAGAATTAAAAATAATTTGAGAACAGTTAGCCAAATTGGAGAAAATGGGACAAGGACAAAATAAAATGAACAGTGTAAACCCAAGTATTTTAGTTAAAAAGTACAGTTATGCCTCTTACCTTGGACAGAACAGAAAATGTTGATCATTTTATATTACTAGTGACAATGTGAAATGTTACATATTTTGGTGGAAATGTTTGGCATTTTGACCACATTTCTTATGTAATATCATGGAAAGACCCTAAAGCATAAGAGGATGAATACCTTACATAATTAAAGATTGCTTTTTGAAAAGAAGCAATTATTTATAAACATTAAGTTTCTTTATGATGTTTCCATACATAATTGTAACATGCTCAGTTCTCAACAATCTATAGTAACACAATTATGATATGACCTTTTGCTAGAAAAAACTGCAAACATTTGTTGACTATAAAGATATGGCAATTATAATCCAAGTGTATGACTTCATCATATATAATTGCAGCGATGATATAAATACTTTTACAAGAAGGTCTAAACAATTTGAAACACAAACTTTGTTTATGCAGGATCATGTAACTATGGGTGGCTTTACTGTATTTTTTCCAAATCTTGACAATATAATTTAAATTTAATAAAGGAAGAAGAGATTCTTCGGTTGGAAAGTCAGCTCAGTCTGAAACGCTTCAGAATGTGATGCGTATCTGAAAACACACATATCCCTTGAGGGCTTGCGTCCTGGCCTCCTACAGATTCCTTCTCCTCTGCAATACCCCTCTGCCTGGCTGTTTCCCTTGGAGCCAGGTAGCGATGTACTAAAACTTCAGAAAACTGTGAGTCAAATTGAAATTCTCCTCCTTTTGTGTTGGGCATTTTGTCCCACAATAAGGAACTCACTAAGAAACAAAAAACCCTGTAATCTATAGCCTCGGGTTAGACAAACCCACATACCTTTTGCCTCACTGCATTTTCCATTGTCTCTATCCTGAGAAGCTCATTGATAACCAGACCTGCACTCTCTTCCAAATCTTCTAAACTAAACACTGAACTCTTATTATCACTGTATCCTGGGAGAGAATACCTTGCCTGAGGCTTGCGTTGTTACTGAAGTTGCGCAGAAGACTGTTGAGAACTCTCACATCCAACTCCTGGACTTCTATCTCCTGTTCCTTTCACATTGTGATGCAGCGACACCCAGTGGCAGCCCACGTGGATATTGGCTGACACCATTTCACACCTAAGAGGCTGGTAGAGCCATGGCGAAACTGATAGAACTGAAAGAAATTTTAAAGATGACACTACCCACTGTCCTCTGGAGAAAGCTGAGCTCTAGGCAGCAGTGCTCAATTTGTACTTAGAAATTTACTAATAAAATTAAGAAAGGAAAATGAAGATTTTGGAATTTAGGCCCAGCAAGTAAAATAATATCCTCAATCAGACTAGCACAGTGGCTGGTGTAGTCATGGTAACATTGCTTTTTCTACTAAATAATTCCAACACAACTCATTTTCCAGAGTTTGTACAATTTTGACTGTGCCTTACGGCCATCGAGAAAAATAAAAGCAGACTTTTTCTTGAGAAAGGTAATAATTATAGAAAAGGGTCTGAGTTCAATCCCCAGTTCTGTAATAAAAAAAAATCGGGATGTATTAATATACACGTACCAATGAATCACAATGAATATAATCCTGGTTATGCAAAAATACATATGAAAACAACAATGAAAAAGAATATAGTCATTATTTTGAAAATAATGAATAAAAAATAGAAAACATTGCCTGTACATGCACTGCATGAATTATGCTCTGCCAGAGACTTCAGCACATTATAAATCATTCAGTTCTTCATGCACATTCTTATGAGTTGTATATTATAGCTTTGTTTTCCTTTAAGTAATAAATATAGATTTAGGAATATTGTGAGCTGCATTGGTAGTTAGGGTCAGACTCATGATTCAGTGCATTCTAAATTTGGGGACAACAAATACATTAACTGTTAGTATTGGATATAAGAGAATGTAGTTTTCACTAATTTTGCCATAAGACATCCTTTTAAGCTGCATCTATCATTTAACATTGACCTGATTTTTCTCATCTTGTCTATCCTCATGTCACAATAGAGTTGTTATAGACAGCTGTGTAAGAGAATTGTATTGAAGAGGTTGACTATTTCTAATTAAAAACTAAAATAAAGTGAATAGAGAAGGAATATGAGATAAAAGAAAGGGGGAGGAAGAAAAATAGGAACATTTAAAGTTGTGGAAAAAGAGATACTGGACTTGAGTTTACTCTTATTTCAGGCACTGCAGCCTACTTCCCAGGAGGTGGTGGTAGAGTGAGTAGATCTCTAGCATACTTGGGTGTTTACAAAGGCTGCCTTGGTCCCCTCTTCCCTTAATAATCATAATCATAATGTAGTAGAATTCATCACAGCTACAGGGAACTAAGCAATTGTTGAGTAGTTCTCAATAATGCTTGCTTTAAATTAAATTACATTTTTAGTCATATTTTGAGAAAAAGTATTTCTGTGAAGAGGCATAAGTAAGGCAGTATGAATAGAAATGCCATTTGCAATGCTTTTCTTATCAATTCTTCATGATTGATAAGAAAATTGTTCATTTATTTTTCTAGTATTCATATATATGAGTTGTTTCCCAAGGTAACTTAGTAAACTGTAGAAATTCTGGACTCCATATAACAAATGCAATATCAAGATACCTCCAGACACTTATCTCCCTATATTGTCAGCACAAATAATAAAATTTTAAGCCAAAAAAACTTTTAAACTTATTTTAAACTATAATTAATGATGCATTGATTGGGATATCTCTAAATACTCAACCAAATAATTCATTGTCATACACATCAAAGAAAAAAACTAAAAATTGGACACCCAATAGCCAGAACTTTATTTCTGTTGCAATGCTTCTAGAAAACTATGATCAATAATTTGAGTTTTTATGTTTAAGAGAAATAATAGAATGCTGTAAGTTGGAAAAGATAAGTGAAACAGAGTGAAAGAAGAACAAGGGCAATGGAAAATAGTTCACAGTGTCTCAATGCAACCTCTCCAGGATTTTCACTTCTAGCCAAAAGACAAGATTAGAATCAATAGATGCTGCACTTTTGACTTGTAAAGAATTCTAGAAATGTGAATCGCTACAGAAAACCTCCTGCTTTTCAGTACCCACCATTTCAATGAAAAACAAATGTTGGGAGCATGAAGGAAGAGCTATGCAAATAAACACTTCTGAACTTTCAGTGAACTGTGAACAAAATACAAATTTGAGTAAGTGAAATATATTTTAATGCTAGATTTTTGCCTGATTTGTGAAGAAAACCCTGTAGCATCTCCACCATGGGAAATGAGGAAAATCTTTTTTAAGCAAAGCTGCTTACTCAGGAGACCATGGCAACCGTGAGCTAAGATCGTCTAAGCTCAAGGAGCGGCCGTTGAGAGTGGGAGATCATTCACTATTGAGGTCCTTCATTGGATCAACGCACTCATTCTGTCCCAGATTCCCTTCACTAAGAAAATAAACTAGCTAACATTGCCAAAATGCAGGGCACCTAAGGCAACATGTGAAGGGTATTGCAGCGCCATTTCCACATTTATGTGTGAGATTGGAAGAAAGCCCTAATTACAATTGAAACATATACACACAACTGTATAATTATGTTACAGCACAGCGAGTAGATACAGTCTAGGCTCTTGTGTACAGCGAGCAATGAATTATGAATTGTATAGCGAGGAAAAGTGGCAATTGGCTGCCTTTATCAAATATCATGATAGGTGGTATTCAAGGGAAGTCTACACTAACAAAAGGTAAGGCACAGAGAGAAAGATGGGGATGGCGTAACGGAAAACTAAAATCATTGCTTGTGGGTTACAGTACATAGAAACAGCAACACCTGCAGCATTGATAAATGAGGATTTCAGAATTAAAAGGATGCGCACCTCAGCCCAGGTGTCTCCTCTGAAGGTTGAGGTCTGCTTGACAGGAGTAATTGACAGGGCATGCATGCTTTGTCTGGATGGTTTTTCTAGATGCCCCCCCCAAGGACTAATGCAGTCATAGGTGGGGCTTTCTACGAAGTGGCTGAATCTCAAAGGTGGGGTGCAGGCTAACAGTGTCTGATTACTAAATCAAACTTTGGACTGGTTTGTCACTGTGCTAATCCAAACAACCTAGATAGAGCATAGAAGGAGGCAGATCGAGGCTCGTAAGGCTTCTTTTTTGCTTTCTCCTGCCATGAACTTTGCTCTTCTCTGTCGTGCCATGCTGCCTTGGAGCCAGCTGGTCATGGGCTGAAACACCTACAGACTGTGAACCAAATAAACTTTTTCTTCCTTAATTTTTTGCATCAGGTATTTTGACTCAGGGATGAAAAAAGTAAGTAAGTCATTGTCCCAGAATTCACTCTGATCTTAATTACCTGCAAGACATCTAGTGCATATCAATGAACCCTTAATAAGGTAGGAGTGGGGTGGTCCTCACTCCTATCTTATTAAGGGTTGAAGGAGATGAAGGTCAGGCCAGGAGCTCCAAGAAGCACATGCTCTTGCCCAAAGCAGCAGAGAGCTCCTGGGCTTGTGTTAGTTTACTTTCTACCTTCTCAAGACAATGGAAGGAGGCATGGATTTAGGGGGCAGCTTAGAGTAAAGCAGTAAAAGAGTGGCTCCCCCAGCTCCATTGTTTCTAACTGTATTTATTATACAAGCACAGGACCAGGGAGATATCTCAATGGCTTACGTGGCTTGAGCACTTTCCTGGCTAGTGCAAGGTCTCCAGTGCAATCCCAGGTACTGCAAGAGAGAGAGAGAGAGAGGGAGAGAGAGAGAGAGAGAGAGACAGAGAGAGACAGAGAGAGGAAGGAAGGAAGGAAGGAAGGAAGGAAGGAAGGAAGGAAGGAAGGAAGGAAGGAAGGAGGGAAGGAGGGAAGGAAGGAGGGAAGGAGGGAAGGAAGGAGGGAAGGAAGAAAAGGAAAAAAGAGAGAAGGAAAGAAAAAAGAAAAAAATCTTTATAAGCACAAACACACACGCTATAAATTTATATATATTGCTAAAGGCTTAAGTAAACATACATAATTATACTAACTGTTTCTTTTACCTCAGAGAACTTTTTTATTAGTGGTCACATTTTAGTTGTCTTAAGTGTGTGTGTGTGTGTGTGCGCGCGCGTGGGCGCGCGAACCTAAATTGCACTGACTTAGGCTAGGCACCTGAACATATCCATTAGCACTAAAACTCTTATACACACTGAAATACATGACTGATACACAAATAATCCCAGGCTCCAAGGTTCTATCCTCACTGCTTTTTTTCTCTCTTATGTTACGTCATCATCTTTTACTTTAATTTGATTTGTGCAAAACATCAGTGGCCTGGAGTTTCATGAATAGTTATGTTCTCTACTCTGAGTGTCTGGGACTGAGGCCCTCCAGGTCAAATCTATGAACTCTGTAATAGATACTTTTCATCTTTACATGTTTTGGGGCCACATTGTGAATCCATGGAAGTGGAAGGAAATGTATAATCTCAAATTAATGAATACGATATTTAGCACATAAACTGTAGCACAAAAAGGCATTGTTATTCAGCTTTGTATTTAGTCAGATCTTGCTCTCTCCTTCATTAGCACATGAATATCTAATGACGTCAACAGATCCACACAGGCAGTAGTTCCCAGTATTCTCATTATTTTATACCTATGCCAAGAAATATCCTTGTATGACAACAATGAAAGAGTAAATATTCAATCAGTTGCATTTTTTCATTTTACTTTATGAATTCATATATTCATGTGTAACATTTGAAACATACAGAAATTAACTAGGACAAGAAGCAAAATGAACAGCCTCTAATTCTTCATCAAGTTCTGTGAAATGAATTATTATATCACTGAAATCTCAAGATACCTTTTCCAATTTGCATTCTATTTCTCAGGATACTGAATTATGTGGTTTCTCCTTTCAAGCGTTTGTACTATTGTTAAGCTTGCCTGTACTCATAGGTAATATACAGCACTTTTTGTATTTAGTACAGGGCCTACAGTGTCTCACTATGTAGACGGGACTTGTAGTGATCCTCCCGTTTGAAGCCTCCCAAGTTCTGGGACTGCAGGTGCACACCACCATGCCCGGTCTTATACAGAATTATGTTTTAAGCTTTAAGAACACTTGCGTGAATAGTGCCTTAATCCTTGTATGTTGCATTTTACTTTCTTTTACTGAATATGTTTTGAGAAGTATCTGTTAATTTATGTAGCGATGGTATGCTTGGTTGTACTGTTACAGGGTACTCTGCTATATGATTATATGAGTACTACGTAATTATGTAGGCCTAGCATTTTATTTATGAATCCTAGCCTGTGCATTAGCCAGCTTCTTCAGCACTGATACACAACACCTAATAGCCACAGCTTAAGGGGGAAGAGATTTAATTTGGCTCAGATCTTCAGTTATCAGGGATTCTGGGCATGGTCTACATGTTCCAAGGCAAAAACATCAGGCCAGGATGACAAGAAGAGGTCAAGGTGCATCTTGGTTCATGTCACCCAGGAAGCAGAGTGGGAAAACAGAACCAGAGAGGCAGGGGCAGGTCTTTGGATAGCTTGCAATCAACTATTGGTATGAGTATAATAATTCATTCTTGAGGACAGAGGATTAATCACTTAATAAAAGCCCTATCTTATCCCCCATCTTATTATCTCATAACTCAAATTAAATTTAATGTGAGTTTCAGAGGGAAAATTACTGCATTAAAATCAGCAGTTTCTTGTTATTTTTGAAATGAATAGTTTACCATATTCATATTTCTAACTTTTGTGAACTTTTCTGTTATTTAAGAGGCTAATGTATTACAAAGCACTTATGCCAATCCCGGTGACTTAGTTTTTGCCATTTCTTTATTACATCTTTTATTGTGCATAAATTAAAATTTAAGTATAAGGCCAAGGAGACAGCTCAGGGGGATAAGCACATGACTGTCATGCACAAAGATCTGAGTTCAATTCCCAGCAATGCAAAAGTAACTAAATGAATAAATAGCAAATAAATAAAATTTCAATATAGCAAATAAATTTAATATTCTCCTATATATTTATTTTTATATTTTGTTTTAGAAATTTTTGTTTACCCCTGCAAACTTAAAGTGTTCCAAAGGGAAGTTTGAATTCCCATTAAAATCTTTAATCTACATGAAACAAACTTCTGAATGTCATAATTTGGGGGCATATTTTCATTATTTTTATCTATAGCCACTTTGTATAGATCTTGCTTCTGTATTTTTTCCCTAGATTTTTTGCTGTCAAGAGGGTGTGAGGAGAGACAGTGAATCAATGTTCTAGGCTTTGCATCTGTATTTCAGCTTAAAAAAGAACTTTTTTTAACATGTGTGTTTAGTATTTAATGTGTGCATTCCTTCTGAGGAACTGTGCAGGTACATAATGCATCTTCATTTCATTTTAGTCCCTTCCTACCATCCATGCCTTGATCTCCTTCTTTTTATTTTATACATTCCTACAGTACACAATGTTAACCTTCCTGTGTGGACTCTATGCGTGTATCTAATTGCATTTTCAGCCCCCTTTCCCTCTCTCTCCTACCTTCCACCTAATCCCCTCCATCTTTGAGAACCATTTGAGTGCTTCCTCCTCTTTTATTTTGCTCTTTATTTATGCTTTGGTTTCTTCATGTAAAAGAAACTGTGTGACACTTCAGCTTCTATAGCTTATTTATTTCACTAAACATTACGGTCTTTTTTTTTTTTTAATTTACGACAGGGTATACAGGGTCTCACTGTAGAGATCGGACCTGTAGTAGTGATTCTCCTCCATACAGCTTTCCAAGTCCTGGGATTGCAGGTGCGCCCCACCACACCCAGTCTCAATCGCCACCAACTGTACCCTGAGGGCATTGCAGGCCAGGGGATTAAACTCCCAACTGAGCTATTTGGCCTGCCTTAACATTATGGTCTTAAAGTGCATCAAATGACTCAAGCTCATCTTCAAGGCACAGTAGTGATCTATTGTGTGTATGAGCCACCTTTGCTTTATCCATTCATCTGTCAAAGAGCATGTAGGCAGCGTCCAAGACTTAGCTGTTATGAATTATACTGCTTGAAAGATGAGAATGCATGCAATGCTGTAAAATGATGTCTAAAAGGAGGACAGCTTGGTCAAATGGAATTTCTAGTTTTAGATTTTTGAGGAATCACCATACTGGTTGATTTAATCCATATTTCCACCAGCAGTGTAAGATAATTCCTTTTCCCTCTGTTATGGTTTGTGTCTAGCTGTCCCCCCAAAGCCTCATGTAGTCATGGGGTGGGGACTTCTAGAGTTTGTGATTAACTCAAGATCCACTGGGATTATGTGTGATCCAAGGCTAGGATTATGGGTTTGAGTACTGCTGGGATTATGGATGTGAGTACTACATCCCACCCTGAGGAAGAGAACCTGAATGTAATATAGAAGAGACAGACTTTCTGTAGCTGTTGCTCTTTGCTGTTGTTGTTGCTATTTGGCTGCCATGAACTGCTGCTCTCTGCCATGTGCCCCTCTACCTTGGAGCCAGCTGAATAGAGACTGAAACCCTCAGTAACTGTGAGCTAAATAAACCCTTCCTTCCTTCATTTTGGGTGTTGGGTATTTGTCCCAGCAACAAGAGAAGAGTAACTAAAACACCCCCCACAACATTTGCTATCACTTCATTTTGTGCTGATGGCCATTCTTTTGGGGTAAGACAGAGTCTCAGTGTTTGTTTTTTTCTAATTTTCATTTCTCTGACAACCAGTGGTGACATGCCTTTCTTCATTTGTTTATTGATCATTTTTACTTTTTCTATGAAAAGTCAATTCATCTCTCTCATCTGCCTTTTGATCCAGTCTTTTATTTTAGGGATCTAATTTATGAGTTCTTTATGTATTCTAGACATTTGTTGTCTCTCTCTGAGATATTGCTGGAAAAACTTTTGCCCATCCTGCAGGTTGTCTTTTAACTTTTTTTGCGGTGCTTAAGCTGTTTAATTTCATATGATCCTATTCAATTTTGGAACCACTTCCTGTGCAATCTGGGCTCTGCTCAGGAAGTTCTTGTTTGTGCCTCTGACCTCAAGAGTTTTACCTATTTTATCTTCCAGAAAATTAAGAATTTCTGTTTTAACATTTATTTTCTTCATCTGTTTTGATTTTAGTTTACTAAATGATGAGAAAGATTAGTCCAGATTCAATCTTCTACATGAGGATGGATATCCTTCCTCTAGGGTACATTTTTGGACTCTACCAAAGATCAAAAAGTTCAATATGTTTGGGATTGTTGCTGTAGCTACTATTCTGTTCCACTGGTCATCATGCTGTTTTCTTGTGTGTCAGTAGCATGCTGTCTGTATCACAGTAGCTTCATAATACAACTTTAAGCCCAAGATTCTGATGTCTCTAACTTTGCTCTTTTTTTTTTTTTTTACTTCTGATTGCTTTGCTATTCTGGGTCTCTTCCAGTTCCATGTGAAATTTAGTATGTTTTTATAGTTTTGTGAAGAGATTGCTGTATTTTTTAATTGGATTGCATTAGATACATAAATCCATCTCTAAAATATGACATTTTTACTATATTAGTTCTGAGCTTTCCAGAACAGGTATAACTGACCACTTTCTGATTTCCTCTGCAATTTCCTTTTTGAGGACACTGTATTTTTTTGGTTGCAGAGGGTTGTCATTTCTTTAAGTTAATCTGAAAAAATTTTTAATTTTTCTTTCTGTGATTATGAATTACATTTTTCTTAATTTCTCACAAATTTTATATAATGGGACACTAAAATTTCCTTTGAAGTAAGACAGATAATATTGAAACCACTATCAGTATGATAATTACATAGGCTCTAATTTGAATTTGATATAGACTCTAATTTTCATAAACTCTTAGCTGCCAAGTGATCTGAAATGAATTACTTAATCTTTCTAAGCTTTTTTCACTGTGAAAAGATTAGTAAGATGACCTATTTATCAGTCTTACATTGATAATACAGAAACATCAATTCCAAGATACACAGAAGATTTCCCAGTACTTTCAGGAACTTTCCTTAGTGAGATGAAGCAGCAGTAGAGTGTGTGAACTGGAACAAATCAATGTGAATATCTGTTTGTGTAGTTTAAACAGAACAAGAAGACTGTAAATGAGGATGAGAATCCCAAGTTTTGAAAGTGAACAACATGCATGTGTGTTGAGATCGCAGGACCAGCTTATTCCCCCTGCTGGGTCTTCTGGGGACTTCTAGCTTAGGAAGTGAATGTTCAGGAGGTCTGGTTTGGGCAAAACCAGAGATGGACAGCCCTCTGCATGGCTGCGGGAGGGCGTGGGTGCTCTGGGTTCTGCGAACCCAGGCTGTTCCCTATCTGGAGTGCACAGTTCTAATGAAAATTGTTGGCAGTGGGGAATCTGTCTGTCCATGGAAATCAAAGAAAGCAGGAAACTGGCCCAGGATGAGAATTTGGAAGCAGTGTAGATTTGGCGATAATAGGGTGAAATTTCATTCTTTCATTTTCTTTTTTTCCCACTGTGATCTCTTTCAACAGTCTTAAAACTTCAAGTAAGTTTTCAAAATTGTAGCTAACTCTGCTATGTCATGTAAAATAGATAAAACCCAACCGCTTATATCCTTCGGCATTAATGGTATAGAAAGACATCAGTGGCATTTTTTTCCCTTGGAACAGAAATTACAAATACCATCAAACAACTAATATATTTCTGATAGTGATGGTATAATCAGCAGCCATTGGAACTGGGAAAGTGAAGATTTCAGAATGCGAGAAATAATGATGTTTTGGAAAACACTCGCGATGTGAACCTTGGCATGTTTCCTGAACTCCCAGGATACACTCTGACAGTGATTCTCCTAGAGAGAGCTATTAGATACTAATTTCAATAAAAATGTGAATCTGGTTCCATAGAAATGAGTCAAGAAAAGGAATTAAGGGCTTATTTGATAAAAGCCTTCAATTTACAGATTAAATGAGAAGACTGAACAAATATGTAGGCTGAAGTATATACCAGAAAGGTACAGGTTAAACCAAGTGTTGTGATGCCAGAAATACCATCTATACCAGAAATTTCAATCACTTTTTCTTGTTAAAGCTGTATGTGCTCCTCCAGTGACTCCGCTCCCTTACTCACTAAGCCCTTCCATCACACGCTGTAAGACCAATCCAGCATTATTGAAGATGTCACTATCTGTATATTTATTAGGTTATAAAATTAGACATGCATGACTTCCTTTCATATTATTGCATATCTACTACATGCCTGGCGCATTATTAGACACTTAGCATGCAATAGGAATCAAAACACCTTTGGCCCCCACAATGGTGTAACTTGCAAGATGGCATAGGAGGCTACATATTAAAATAACAAATGAAACAAGGTACGGCAGTTCATACTCATAATTTGAACTTCTCAGGAGACCAAAGCAGGATCACACTTCTGAGGCCAGACTGAGCAATGTAACAAAAGTCCACCTCCAAATAAAAGTAAAAACATAACATGTTTGAGATAACTCAGTGGTAGAGTACTTGCCTAGCTGGTGTGAGGCCCTAAGTTTAGGCTTCTGAAACATGCAAAGATTAATTGAATAAAATAAAATGATAGATGAAGTCAGTAGAGTATTGCAATAGAAATGGAGGGTGCCATGAACTATAGCCCAGACCACTGCCAAATAGAAGTAAATGTCACCAAAAGTTCTGAAGGAGAAAACTATATTCAGGGGCCCGGGAGATGGCTCAGTGGAATGAGTGCCTCCCTGGCAAGCGCAAGGGCCTGAGCTCAATGTCTGGTTCCGAAAAAAAAGGAGAGAAAAAAAAAAAAAAAACTATCTTTAATACACGAATTTTAAGACATCAGAACTCAAAAAAAAATTATTCTGAGCCACTGAAATGGACATTTGAGACTGGACAGCTCGCTTATCTGTGAAGTGTGTTTCGTGCCAGGCCTGGGAGCGCAGCAGGAGCGGAGAAAGGCAGCGGATCGCGTGTGCCTGTGGGGTTTGCTCTTGGTGGTGCCTGACAGCCCTGATGAGCCTAGGTGAACAGCTCCCTGGGAACAGTTTAGAAGGCTATGAAACATATACTGTTTCACAATTTTTGTTTGGATTGACTCTTCCTGTGTCAGAAATCTGCAGCCTGCATTTTATGCTTATGCAAAAGAGAATATAATTGATGGACTCCCGAGGGCATTTGCTTTTATACCTGTCAAGCCACGAAGCAGTGCCCTCTAGCTATTGCTCACTTAAGATTGATATAGCACAGAGCTTTAAAAAATAAATAAATAAAAAACATGACTTGCACATTTCGAGACTGTGCCCCTGTGCGATATGAAGCACCAATTCTGTATCCCCTCATCTTGTGGGTTAAGCTCATCTGTATACCTGGACACATTGATGCAGACTGTTAATAATTACAGCGATAGAAGAATCTCCAAAGACCTTTCTGTTTCTCTTAAAATTGATGCTGATTCTTATTTTATAAGAATTGATATCACATCTAAATTATATATTTAATTCAGAAGAAATTAGACAATTGTGGCATAGGAAACAGCCTTGAGCTTTTGGAACTAGAGTGAAAGTTTTATCTTCTAAGAAAACACATGGTGCCAGGTATGTGCTGCGCCTGCTTGCAAGGGTATAGTGACTTTACAAATTGCCTCTGTCTTCATTGTACTACAAAGAACATCCAGGGGCCATAGCTACAAGAAAGGAAGAGATGCAGGAGTCCACACATCCTTCTACATAGTGGTAAGATTTAATTCATCTAAGTTTGTCTTTCTACTTCCTATGTAATTTTTCTTAAAAAATCTATTTATATATTTGTTTATTTATGTATTTTGTATAGGGTTCCACTATATAGCTTGGAATCATGGTGATCCTCCTGTCTCGGCATCCCCAGGCTGGGACTATAGGTGTGCACCACCATTCCCAGTTCTGGTGGCCAGGTCGGCATGAGGCCAGCTCAATATTCAGTACCAAGGTTCAAACTCAGGTCCTTGTTCTTGCCAGGCAGGAGCTCAGATCACAGAGCTATCCCCCCAGACCCACTATGTAATTTTGAAAGACTTCACTTGCCTTGTCTTACCTACTAATGTTTATATGTATATTAGCTAGTCTATAGACACAATGAGTTATATGAAGTTTTTAGTTCATTAAGGTACTCATGTTAATAACCTTTTTGATGTAATATTTTGCATACTATATTGCTTCTATATACATTTCATAATATATTTTAGGATAAGTAAATATATAGTTAAACTTAACTCATTTTTACATATAAATGGTCAAGAGGTTATTTTGATCCGTACTTTATTTTCCTAGATTTATTCTTACCCATTTTCTATTTTTTTGTTTTGTTTTTTAATTCATTTTATTGAGACAGAAATAGCAATGAGACAGTTTCAAACAGTTTAGTAGGACAGTTACAATAATTAATACATTGCATATTGTTGTCTTCATAGAATTATTCATAGTACAAGATGCAGACATGGTATCTAAACACTATCAGTACAAATCTTTATTTTCATTGAACTATGAGAAAGTAGCTATATGTCTATCCTAAGTATTTTGTATATAAATTTTTAATCATATAGAAAGTATAACAGGAAACATATAAATGGATTTTGAATATACCGATTGTCATAACATCTTCCCTACTTCTCTAACTGTAGCCCAGTTCATCGATGTAATTTTCTCATGTACTGGGCCACCCAGCTCCCTTCACTGGCTCTTCAATCACCTGTCTCCTACATCACTGAAAATATACATATTTAGGATAAAAATCTTAGGGCCAGCCAAATAGCTAAGGGGATTAAAGCACCTACTAGCAGGCGCAGGGACTGGGGCTTCTGTGCCAGGGCCTGCCTCACCGGCCTTGCCCCAGGGGGGCGCAGTAAGAGGTAATTGAGACTGGGTGTAGTGGCAAGCGTCTGTAATCCCAGCTCCGGAAATGCTGTAAATAGGTGAATCGCTACAAGTCTGATCTAGTAGTGAGTCCCTGAACATCCTGTACACCCTTCCCTAAAATACAGAAAAAATAAATAAAATAAAAATCTTACTCTTCTTCTGAGCTCTGTATATAAACTAAACCTGGCTCTACCTTTCTGTAGGAAGCTTGCCTGCTCCATCACTTGACTTTCCCAGGGACACCTGGCACACCAGCATGTCAAGCTAGATTTAATTCCCAAATGCATATTATACAATATTTTTATCTTAAATTATGCTGATTGTCTCCTGTCAGAAGCCATGCCACACCCAGACTTCAAAATAGAGAACCTGGAGCTGAATCAAGAGCAGTGTTAGGGGTGTAACACCTAAATGGTTTTTTGAATGAATTTGAGTCACCTGATTCTTCTGATTTGAACACAGACACGTTCACCCAGTCTGAGACTCAATGCATGTGAACAACCTGAGCAGTGCAATTCTGGGAGAAGCTGACTCAGGTTTGACTTCAGGACTAACCCACACACAGATATCAGATCAAACCTGGATGAAACCATGAACATTTTTCTGAGTTGCCACAGAAAAGCAGAGATGAAAGTGAACATCTTGCTCTATGCCACCTCGTCTGCTAGGCACAGCTTTTTCCTGATCCAATTCCCAATTAAAGCTTTCTCAACAGCACACTTATTTAGATTCACAATATCATTTAGAAAGCTTTTCAATCAAAATAAATTGGATAAGCTCAAAAAATTCTGCATAATGTAGACAAAAATCACTCTCAGAAAGAATTTATTTAACCATTTTGCCATCACTATAACTTCAGAATGATTTTATTTTACATAAAATATTTTGCCTGTTTGTAATATTTTATGATATATATATATTTATATGTAGGTAGCCTATGAATATAAACAATAAGCACACATATGTGTGTATACAATCATAGAGGCATTGTTCATTTAGAAAAATTTAGTTATAAGAATTAAAGCAATTATACTGTATTTTCACTAAAAAGGCTTCTAATAATAAAGTAGTAAGTAAAGCACTTGAAAATTTATTGCAATTTTAATTATTTTACAGGAAAAATTCCAAAATAATCCTATAAATACACTCCAAGACTGTGACATAAATAAATAGAAATCAATATTCAATCCCATTGGCTTTAAGTGAAATGCATGGGACTGGCAGGCTGAGCCTCGGGTCTCACCCTGATACAAGCACATCAGGAGGTGGGCTCCACACACCATCCCAGGCAGAAGCCAGGTCGAGAGAAGGCTCTGAGGAAGGGGTCACCCAGCTCCCAACGCACTGTCACGCCTGGCTTCTCCCTTTCTTGTCTGAGACTGCTAATCCAAGAAGGATCTCTAAACTGTATGATAGGGAGTCATTTGCCTTAACTAAGAATCAAGCCTCAATAGATAACACTCTTTGTCTAGTAGGAAAAAAATGTGGTTTCTGCCTGTGCAAGAGTTCACAGAGATGGCGGAGTATAATTTATAGGGTGCTCTAGTATATTTCAATTTACTCTCATAATCTCAAAATGATTCATCATTTGTAAAATGTCACTTTAAACTGAATTTTCTGCTGTTAACCAGCAGAGCTGAGAAGCCTGGGACCATGCCCCGCTGTCTCAGTGGACACTGCCCCTCACTCTTGCTATTTTCCTTTGCTTGCCAGGTATGTGAGCTTTTTTTTTTTTTTTTATTTAGTTCTTTTTTTTTTTTCATTTATTTTTATTTTATTGAAATACAAATGTCAATCAGACAGTTTCAAAATACCTTAACCATACAGAGTCGATGAATTAATACATTGTAAACTGTTTTCATAATGTTTTGGTATTGTACAAGGTGCATACATGAAATTATATTTACAGGTTTTTTTATAGCTGAATTATATCAAAGATTCAATAATTATTTACCTAGTGGATGACTATAGCACTAAAAGCCGACATAATATCCTGTCCAACCACCATTAGTGTAGATCTTGCCTATCATAGAATTATGTAGAAGCACAGTGTTATCTATCCCAACTGTACTGTCTATACACACACATCATGATTTTTTTCTTTCTACAACCCTTCCTTTGTCTACACCTGTCAAAAGTGGGCACTCCATTGACATTCAACTACCTTAGGTGCTTGAACTCGACACCACAATCCAACACAGTCCAGCATTCTGCAACCATAAGGAGTTATTCAAAGAAATTGTCGACCATATCCATTTACAGCTCAGCTTAATATTATGGGCTCACGATTTATACTTCATTTTTATACCTTTATACTTTTCTGCTGGATGGTTAAGACCTATGTAGATCAAAACTTATATACCAACACATGAACTTTGTATTTCCTATGTTAAAGTCAAAATGGATTAAAGATCTAAACATTAAAACAGAAACACTCAATCTCCTGGAAAAAAAGTAGGAGGAACTCTTGAAGACATAGGGGTAGGTAAAGAGTTCATGAACAAACATATATTTGCACGGGAAGCTCTTGAAAGAATCAACAAATGGGATCAACTTTTCCTAAAGAGCG